>JAXQQM020072793.1:0-97768 GCA_034641835.2 Pinus albicaulis | reverse complement strand
ATATTTTTATAAAAATAACATATTTTAAATCAAAATTAATATATAAAAGGAATAAAATATTTCAAATCACAATAAATATATCTCTCAGCATTTTTATCTTAGTAATAAATTGATAATTTTTCACTGAACATTAAAAGATTTAGGTGTGCCAAAATATGTTACAATCTGCACGCGTGGTGCCTTGGTTGCTTCGAGTGAGCTGAGTCCTTCTGCGTGTTATTGCACCAACATGGCCCTAGGATGGGGCACCAAGGTTGTTCCACCTCCTCCACCCAAGATAGAAGCTTTTAGGAAGCTAGTTCATGGTTGTAATAAATGACCAGCAAGTACCCAACAACAGAAATTCATGAAAAGAATGGAGTCTATTGTTTGGTCTCAATCTAGTCTCCTAAATTGAGCTCATTTAATTTTCAACCAGGGTTGGTAAACTGCTGAAGTGAAGTGTACTGTATGTACCTAGGTGTTTGTTTCTTAATGCGTTGTGTGTAGTATTTTATGATGTTTTTGGTCTTTTGTGATGATTTATGATGTTTTTGGTCTTTTGGTGATTTTATGTTCACAAGAGAGATGACTAGAAAGCTAATGGAAGGAAGCTAATGATTAAAAATAGAGTGAAACCTAATTGGTTGATGACAAATGACAGATGCAATTGCAAAAATGCAATTGCAAACACTGAAGCAGAATCAAATCTAAACTATGACTAAGCAAAAACAGAGCTTGATAATGACTTCTAAGAAAATGATTAAAAACATAAACTCAACTTGAGAAATGATCAACTAAACATGAAAATCCTCCTAACTGAACAGTTTAAACAACTAACTTATAATGATGCAACATTTTATCCTTGATTAGAGATTTGTTGAAGTAAGTTTGGAGTAAAACATTGATACCATCATAAGATCTTCTACTCTAAATCTAATTCTTAACTCTATTCTGCAACTCAGTTTTATAGCACTACACTTCACTCAAAGGTTATAGATTTTTGAAATAGTCTATTGAGGAAAATGTTTGTTTGTAAGATGATAAGGAAGTTGTAGAAGTACTTCAGGCCTTAAAATGATATGGTCTTCTGTTCATATGGTTATGAATCAATTATGGATTTTAGAACAAGAAGAGATTTGTGAATAATGAAGGTTGTTTTGTTAAATTTAACAACTGAAGTAATGCAGTGAATGACAACTAAATATGGAGTGCAAATGCAATGAGTTGAGCTACAACCAAACCTAAAATGTCACTAGCCTAAAACAGTGTTAAACTACAAGTCATTATCAAACTTAAAGCAAAACAACTGAACATGAGTTAAGTGCAATTAAACTCTAGAGCATCCTAACTAAGCTATCATGCATTATTCTATGGAATTATACAGTCTGTTTTTCCATCATGATTGGTATTTTGGAAGAGTTCCTTCTTGTGGAAGAGTTTTTAGAACAATCCTGACTGTGTAATTGAGTGCAAATGTAAACATAAAGACTGAAAGCAATTAAAAACTAAGATATCATGGCTATCTCCCACTCATCATTATGATATATTGGACAAGCGTTTAAGAGCAATAACAGCTATGGTACTTAGTGAAAACACACAACTAAAACGTTCAAGATCACAATCATGCTTAAGACAGTATAAAGATTTCTTGGAAGAGTTTCTTCTTGTGGAAGAGTATTGAGCATAAGTATAACTGTGAAGGTGAATAAAAGAGACTACAATTAAATCCTACAATACTATAGCAATTCCCCATTCATCATTATAATCTTTTGGAAGAGCTTATTCTTTTGGAAGAGTTTTTAGAATGAGTATAACTACAGTAGCGAATGAAAACAACTACGAATTCAACTTCAAAAATGTAAAGGCAGCTAGAATACTTATCTAAATTACGCAAATAAATCCGTACAAGAGGCAGGGGCCCTCTACCACCTGACGGAATCTAACTCCAAATCAAATCAACGCTTTCAAAACACCACTGTCTGCTTCATTAAAAGTGAAAATAACTTGAACAAAGCACTCTGCGTCTTCAGAAATGTAGCACAAAATCTAAGCAAAATCTAGAACAAAATCTAGCCTAGCTCTCGGTTTCCCAAGTGTTTATATAACAAATGTAAATAAAAAGACTTGCAACAATTTCAGGAACATTGTCTTTCCTTATTGGAATCACATTAGGACTCTTGAAGTGGCTGCGTAACAAGGAAATGGACATCTGGACTAAGACAATCCTATTAGAAGTCTATCTTCTTAAATGTGTTCCCACGTACCAAAACCATGCACATAATTCGTTTCTTCCTTCATGGTGTGCAACGAACCATGTAGACATGACGTGGAATATGCCCATATGCGGTTTTTCTTGAGAGGCCACCTGGAACATACCCAAACGTGAAGACGGGTGCAGAATCGCCGGTTAGCTACGGAATGTCTTCATTCTGCAGCTAGTTCCGGTCAAAATGCTTTACAATGGAAAAAATCACAAAACTTAGCAAGTCAGTCATGTAAATCATTCTAAAAGTAATTTTAACTAAATTCATTGATCAATTAGGTCTAGGATAGCAATGGACAAAGGAAAATGAGGTAAAGTAAGATGAAAGAAAGCACAATTTTGAGGCTCAACATACCCCCACTGCTGTCTCCTTGCATGTCCTCATGTAAATTATCCTATGAACTCAGAGGCTTCTGCAAGAACATCTAATCCTCTCCTTCTCCTTTGTCTGGAAGCTAAAGATCTTCTGGGTTTTCTGATAACAAGTTTGAACCTTAGGTTGGTAAGTTCCTTGATTAGCTTTTTGTTCCTCTTCTTCAACTTGTCATTGGTCTTTTCCACTTTGTCTATATGTAGGGATAAGGTTGAGTTCATATCAGTTTTGAGCTTGACTTGATCCTTGAGAATTTCATTCTCATTTTTGATGTGTCTATTAAGTATTTCTAACTCATATCTATCCCTTCTTAATACATCTATTTCAGACAGTGGACGACTAGGGGTTCTCTCCTTAATTTCTGAAGCTCTCTTTTCCAAAGTTTCCACATAATCATAAATTTCTTGTTGAGCAGGGTCAATTCTAGGGGTTCCTTCATTAAAATCCTCTTCAACATCTTCTTCAATGGATGTTTCCTCATCTTCTATATTAATCACCCCTGTTTGTTTGATTAGTGTTTTCTTCAGTTTCCCCTTTAGTCTGTGGCTTCTTCTAGGCTGAGAAGATCCCTCTCCTTTCTCCATGACAGATTTCTTGATTACCTTTTCTTCCTTAAGCTGTCTCTTGATTTGAGTCAACTTCTCTGAAATGATTTCCTCACTACTTTCTTGGACTGTTTTATCAGTTTCAACTTTTGAAGTCCTCCATTTCTTGCTTCTCTTTGTAGGCTGTGGTTCAGGTGAGGGTTCTTTTGGCTCTTCAAAATGATTTCTTATCAAGAAATTGTCCCATGTATCATTTGTTTTGGTTAAATGATGTTCAATCAAAATTTTAACCAAACCATGATGATATAAAGTTGTCTCTAAAAATTGAACCCTTCTTTGAACACAGGAAGCCATTTTTTTCAAGCTTTGAAGCAAGAAATAGGGTAGGTTTAAGTCTTCCCCCAGAAAATGCATTATCATTCTAATGTGGTAGACATAAAATGTACCATATCTACCCTCACATGTAATAAATTTTTGCAGAAGAAGTAGTATGTTTCTCCATTTATTTTTCAATGCAGAACTTGGAATTCCTTTCTTAAATACAGTGACATCCATACCTAGTGATTTTAGAATTTGCTTCCGGGATTCATTGTGGAATTCTCTGTTTTTGAACCATCTCTCTCCATTTCTATGCAACCCTGTAGCTTCTGCAATGAAAACTTCAGTGACAGTAAATTTGACATCTCCCACTTCAACTTCAGTTCCTTGAAATGATCTTGCAAATGTTTTAGTGACTTCTTTATGGAAGCAATTAAATTTCTCCAAAAATTGAAGCCATCCTATCTGTTGCAACATTTCTTTACATTGAGGGTAGCCTTCTAAGTATTTTGAACCCACTGGTTCAGTTCTTACAATGAAACCCATAATTTCTTCTTCAATGTTCAGATTAACACTCTTCTACCCACAGAAATAATAACTTTCACCTTCGAATTGAAATGGCTTCAAGTTTTTAATGACAATGACTTCAAATTTTTAATGACAATGGCTTCAAACTTCGGAATGATATACCTCTGATTGATAGTGATAACAGCTTCAAACTTTGGACTGATATTCCTCTGGTTGACAATGAAAAATGGCTTCAAATTCCCACACTGCTATACCTCTATCTCTCGGTGGCAAATAACTTCAAATTCCCACACTGTTATATCTCTGTCTCTTGGTAACAAATGACTTCAAATTCTTCAATGCTATACCTCTGTCTCTCGGTGACAAATGACTTCAAATTCTTCACTGCTATACCTCTGCGTTTACAGTGATAATGCTCAATCTTTGCCCACGGTGATACTTTGTCTGCCCATGGTAACAAATGGCTTCAAATTCTCATGCTGCTATACCTCTGCGTTTCCAATGATAATGCTCAATCTCTGACCACGGTGATTCAAACTGATATACCCTTTTTGCTCTGCTCACAATGATAAGAATATCTCTGTTTACGGAATGAAATGTCGGCTACAGAATGGAGTGATGGAAGTAGTCACGGAATGGGGTAATGGAATGAGGTGGAGGAAACGAATTAATGATTGAAAAGACGGCGGAGATTTTTACAACGACAAAGAGAATCATCATTGAATGATTTGGTTAAGAGACGTGAAGAATTCAAACACCTCGGCCATTTTAACCGCTTAAATGATGTCAGGCATGGAATTTGAAATGAGAGATTTTAATCCAAAGTTTGTGGAAATTTTATTGGTCCTGATCAATAAAAATAATTAAAAAAACCTTTTCGAACAATTCATAACTAAAACTATGCTAAACTTTATGAAATTCCATTATAATCTAAACTTGTTACCTCTGCTTTTCATTTGATTTTTTTAGTCTTTGTCTTCTTTGTTAACCTTTGGAAGAGTCTTCATAATCCTTCTTGATGCTTTTTATTCATGGATACACTGGATCATTTTGTTGCAATTCTAATGTCTGCTGACTAATGCCTTCAGGATTTGTAGCTGCGGAATGTCTGACTAGCTGCGGAAAGGCTGAACAGCTGCAGAATGTCTGTTAAGCTGCAGAATGTACCTGTAGAGCATTTTGATCATGGAATGGAGTGGTTTGGGAATATAGGTGAAATGTTATATGGTATGAATGGAGATGGATGATGAGACATGATATGTATGAAGTGGATAATGAAATGGAATGGATTCAGTTTATGAAATGGAGTGAAAGAACATAAGAACTGCCCTGCAATCCATGACATGTTTTATTCATTTACAGCAAGACATCAAACTTTAAATCTTGACATGAAGATGAGATGGATGGAATATGGAATGAGATGAATGAAATATGGAATGAAGTAGAGTATGAATGAATGAATAAAATGGAATATGGATGGATAAGTGAATGAAGTGAAATGAAATGAGATGGATCATAAGCACTATGGATCTGAACTTATGATTTTGTAACAGCTGCTTGTAAACACAAAATGGGAAAAGTTAGAGTGTCAGAGAGACTCTGATTTTCACCCTATCTTTTCTGTATAAACATGCCAATCAATGATTGGTTTTCATGTTTATACCTTTATTTTTTATTTTATTTATTTATTTATTTATTTTATTTTTCAAAGAAATACTTCAGAAAATTTAATCAAGTTGATGAAGAAGAAGAATTCTTCTTCATTAACTTCACATCACTGCATTCTTGGAACTTCTTGACAAATTGTTCTCTTGAGAGTGGTTTGTGATACAACTTCAATCTATGACCATTCACAAGAAAAGTGACCTCTTCTTCATCTATAGTTCTGATTTTTATTGCCCCATTATCAAAAATTTCAACAATTTCATATGGCCCAAGCCAATGTGTCTGAAATTTCCCTTGAAAATCCTTGAATTTTGAATCAAACAAGAGAGCCCAGTCACCTTCTTTGAATTTCTTCTCTTTGATGTACTTTTCATGCCATCTAGCCCTTTGCTGTTGGACTAGACTTGTTTTCTGAACTGCATCTTGTCTGATCTCATCCAATTCATTAATTTGCTCCAGTCTATGCTTTTGTGCCTCCGTTAAATCAAGTCCTAGCTGAATTGCCATTTTGAAGGTTTGAATTTGGAACTCTATGGGAAACAAAACTTTCTTTCCATAAACAAGCTCATAAGGAGTATGGCCTGTTGTGTTTCTCCATGTAGTTCTATAGGCCCACAAGGCTTCAGGAAGCCTATCTACCCAATCTCTTCTATGTAAATGAACAGTCTTTGTTAGGATTCCTTCAATGATCTTATTAGTAGATTCCACTTGACCATTTGCTTGTGGATGATAAGGAGTAGATTTTCTATGCCTGATTTTGTACCTCTCCATCATTTGTTCCACTAGCCTTGATGTAAATTGAGCTCCTCGATCTGTAACAATTTCCCTTGGGACACCAAAACGAGTAAAAATATCCTCAAAAAGAAAAGTAACTACAGATGATTCATTAGCAACAAGTAATGGTTTAGCTTCTACCCACTTAGTAACATAATCAGTGCAAACTAATATATATTACTTTTGTCTTGATGGAGGACTAATAGGTCCTACAAAATCCAAAGCCCATTTTTCAAAAGGTTCAATGTGTACCTGAGGTTGTAATGGCATCTCACCCGAAGGAGAAGGTTTCCCTACCCTTTGGCAACTGTCACACCTTTTGACATACTCCTTAGCATCTTTAAACAAGGATGGCCAATAATATCCTAAATTAAGGATCTTATAAGCTGTCCTCTTATCTGTAAAGTGTCCGCCACAAGGTTCATCATGACATGCCTTGAGAATCTCAGGCATCTCATCTTCACGAACACACCTTCTAATGATCAAATCTGGACCTGTCTTGTACAACTCATTAGCAACCCATGAATATTTTGCACTATCACAAATGATTTTTCTTTTATCCCTTGCATTCATAATTGAAGGAAATTTTCCTGGAACTAAATAATTAGCAATATTAGAAAACCATGGAGTTTGAGTAGAGATTGCAAAAATATATTCATCAGGAAATTGATCTTCAACCGGAGTGTCATCTTTGATATTTTGGAGTCTAGATAGGAAATTAGCTACTGTGTTTTGTTTTCCATGCCTATCTAGAATAGTAATGTTGAATTCTTGTAAGAGCAACAACCATCTTATAACTCTACCATTAGTGATTGATTTGTTCATTAGGTATCTAATTGCCGAATGATCAGTGTGAACAAATTTTTCATAGCCTGTTATATAGTGTCTAAATTTGTTTATGGCATGAACAACAGCTAAAAACTCTTTTTCAGTTACAGTATAGTTTAACTCTGCAGGAGTCAAATTTTTACTAATATAATAGATGGCATAGGGAATTAAATCTTTTTGTCCCAATACTGCTCCTAGAGCTGTATCGGAAGCATCTATCGAGATATGAAAAGGTAACTTCCAGTTAGGTCCCCTTAATGTAGGTGCTTCAGAAATTTTTGTTTTCAGGGTTTCAAAAGCTAACTGGCAATCAGAAGTCCACTTGAATTCACAATCTTTGGTGAGTAATTTGAAGAGTGGAGATGCTATCTTGGTAAATTTTTCTATAAATCTCCGATAATACCCTGTAAATCCTAGAAAAATTCTAACATCTCTTTGACAACTTGGAATGGATAGGTTAGAAATGACTTCAACTTTTGCCTCATCAACTCTAATCCCATCCCCTGAAATGTGGTGCCCTAAAACAATACCTTCGGTAAACATCATAAAACATTTTTCATGACTAAGTGAAAGGTTTGCTTCTTGACATATTTTTAAGACTTTTTCCAAGTTTTCTAAAGCCTCTTCAAATGTGTTCCCGTAAACTGTGAAATCATCCATGTACACCTCTATACAGTCATGCATTAGATCCGAAAAAATTCCTAATACTGCCCTTTGGAATGTTGCAGGTGCATTGCATAATCCAAATGGCAATACTCGGTAAGCATAGGTACCCGAAGGACAGGTGAATGTGGTTTTGTCTTGGTCTTCAAGTGCTACTTGGATTTGATTGTAACCACTAAACCCATCTAGGAATGAGAAGTAATTTTTGCCAGCTAATGTATCTAATACTTGATCTATGAAAGGTAAGGGAAAATGGTCTTTAAGAGTAGCTTTATTTAGTTCTCGGTAGTCAACACACACCCTCCATTTTCCATTTCTCTTTGGCACAATTACCAAAGGAGAAACCCACTGACTATCTGAAATAGGATAGATGAAATTAACATTTAACAATTTTTGCAATTCCTCTTTAACAATTTCCCTAAGATTTGGATTCATCCGTCTTTGAGGTTGTCTGATCGGTTTGCAATTTTCCTCTATATAGATGTGATGAGTACAAGTCTTGGGGCTTATCCCTTTCATGTCAGTGTATTCCCATGCATATGCAGAAGAATGTCTCTGTAATACTCTGACTAACTCTTCTTGTTGAGATTTTTCTAGGTTCTTATTTATGTTCAAAGTTTTGCCTAAAAAAATTTCACTTGTAGAGCTACCAAATTTGTCCATAGAATGAAGAGACATTTGCCTAGATGACAAAAATTCAATATTGGATCCTTCCTGAAATGATTCATGTTTGTGTTCTGGAGAGGACTCAAAGTTTTCTAGAGTATTCAGAAATTGATTATCTTCACTAATTTCTGAAATTGTGAAGAGTGGTTGTAAATATTCTTCATCCTCTATCCATTGAGTGTCATCTAGATCTGTAATTGTCCTAGCTGAAGGATATAAAGTGAATTTCTTAGTTGAACTACCATCAGAAATATACATATCACTAGATCTACAACTAATAAAATCATCAGCTGTAGCCAACCAAGGTCTTCCTAAAATAATAGGATGGCCTCCTAGATTATTCTTAGGAGTTAGGATCATGAAATCCATAGGGTATTCCCAAGAATCTAGGGACACTGGAATGTCTTCTATTACCCCATCTGGTTTGATCACAGATCTATCTGCTAATTGTAATAGTGTGGGTGTAAAGAGAAGATTAGGAAGTTTTATTTTGTCCATGATTTGTCTACTCATGATATTTATTGCTGCTCCTAAGTCAATGAGTGTGTTTTGAATTTCAATTCCATTGATGTGAATTTTGACAACTGGATTTCCTGGGTCAAGATACTTTGGAATAACAATCTTGCCCATCATAATGTCTGCTATTTGTCCAACCAGTTGAATTTTCTTGGTTTCTCTTATTCTTTTTCTTGTTGTTTTCATACTCAACTCCTTTATTGTTTTGGCTAAAATTGGGATTTCCTTGATGGCTTGCAATAATGGAATTTTAATGCAAATATTTCTCAATTCATCTAAGAAATCATAATTAGGCACCATGATTTGTTTTTCTACACCTCTATCAATTTGTAATCTTTCCGGAAAGGGAGGTATAGAAGTATATGTGGATGGTTGTTCTAATACAGGAGTTGGATTTATTGGATCTTTTTGTTTTAGTTTTTCAATGTGTGGATCTTGAAAGGATGTGTCTTCCTCAAGAATTTTATTCACCCATAGGGAGTCTTCCTCAGAATTATCTTGTTCTTGTATGATCACAGAAGGTTTCCTCTTTTCAAGTATCCTTCCAGACCTCAGTTGAACATCACTAAGGTCTAAAGGAGTGATTAAATAAGTTGGAAATTGTTGGCATTCTATCATGTATGTATTCTGAGGGTTCTTATTATTGGGGTTTGGTATGGGTTGAGCCGGAAATTGATTTGATTTTTGAGGGAATGGTAATGAAAGTGGTTGATTTTGATGATGTTTTTGAGGATTTTGTTGAAAATTTTGTTGAAGATTTTGAGGATAAAAATGTGGGTATGGTGGATAGGATGGTGGATACTGATAGTATGGAGAGTATCTTCCATAGGGACTTTGTGTTCCTTGTGCCCAGGACTGAGATTGATTTTGAAATTGGGGCCAAGGTTGCTGCCAAGGATTCCAAGGTGGAGGTTGATTATACATTTGATCATGGAATCCTTGTGTCTGAGGTCCCTGCCAAGGTCTTCTAGATACAAAATTGAGGGACTCTGTGGAATCTGTAGGAGTTTCCTCCTGAAAGATAGCCTTGAGACCAGGAAGAGAAGCAAAATTCTTGGTCTCATGTTTCTCAGAACAAATGACACAGGTTTCTACAACTTTTACATCCAAAGGACACTCTCTCAAGGCATGTTTCTTTCTACATTTGGGACAAAAGATTGCCAAGGCATCAGATTCAGCCTTTTGCTTGTTTTTTATCTTGAGGGTGTCTATTTGTTCACTAAGACTCCCTAAGATGTTAGATTTAAAATCATCAAGCATGTGACCTATTTCTGATCTACTTACTATCCCAGAAGCAGACTTACTTGCCCTTGCAAGAGCAGGATCTCTTGGACCTTTGACAGTTTTAGATTTCCCTCTTGAAAGGTTGATACATAACTAAGATATTTTAGGTAATGTGAGTTGTGATATATCCCCTTTTCCCATCATGTTAAGGATATCCAACCATTCATCCCTAATTGTTTTCAACAAAAGAGATTTTAAGGTGTCTTGATCTAGGTTTTCCATTTTTGCCCTTTTGATGTTGTAATTAAATCTCTCCAATAAATCTTCCAAATTTTCATCTTCTTTTTGTAACATCTTGAACACTTCTTCCTTATGATTAACCGGCATACAATAATCCAAATATCTCTCTAGAAATTCTTGTTTCATGTCTTCCCATGTTCTAATAGAACTGCTGATTAGACTCATAAACCACTTCAATGTTGCTCCCTTCAAAGTTGAAGGAAATAATTTTAGTTTTTGAGCATCTTGTAAGTAGTCATAAGTTCTACAAAGCACTTCAAATTCGAATAAGAAGGTTTCAGGATCTTCAGTTTTAAGTCCATAGAAGTTTGGAAGGACAGAGGGTGAAATATTTTTCATGGTTGTATTGGTTTCTTCATCAATTATAGGGAACCCAAAAGAGCTTCCAATTCTACCTCTTCCTCCATCTGCACCTCTACCTCCTTCTCCTCTACCTCTACCTCTACCTCCAAATAGTGTGTGTTCTCCATTAAAAACTCCTCCTCCTCCTTCTTCTGCCATGGTTGACTCTCTTGTGGAAGTGGAAAGGTTTGTGTCCCTAACAAGAGTTTTTAGATCTTCTTCTATGGCAGGTTCAGTGGATGAAGTGGAAGGTTTTTCTAATGGGATATCTGCTTTTAGATCTTCTAGAAGTCTAGGATCAAGAGAGGATGGAATATGGGTATGAGTTGAAGGTGTACTAGCTCTGGATCTAGATGAAACAAGTGGTGTTCTAGAAATCAAAATTCTGCCTCTGCTGCTTATAAATCTTCCCCTTGAATCTCTCTCCCTACCCATATAATTTTTTTTGGATGCTAAGAAACAAAGGTTACCTAGTTTTCACTTCCTCGGAAACGGCGCCAAAATGTTTGGTCTCAATATAGTCTCCTAAATTGAGCTCATTTAATTGTCAACCAGGGTTGGTAAACTGTTGAAGTGAAGTGTACTGTATGTACCTAGGTGTTTTTTTCTTAATGCGTTGTGTGTAGTGTTTTATGATGTTTTTGGTCTTTTGTGATGATTTATGATGTTTTTGGTCTTTTGGTGATTTTATGTTCACAAGAGAGATGACTAGAAAGCTAATGGAAGGAAGCTAATGATTAAAAACAGAGTGAAACCTAATTGGTTGATGACAAATGATAGATGCAATTGCAAACACTAAAGTAGAATCAAATCTAAACTATGACTAAGCAAAAACAGAGCTTGATAATGAATTCTAAGAAAATGATTAAAAACATAAACTCAACTTGAGAAATGATCAACTAAACATGCAAATCCTCCTAACTGAACAGTGTAAACAACTAACTTATAATGATGCAACATTTTATCCTTGATTAGAGATTTGTTGAAGTATGTTTGGAGTAAAACATTGATACCATCATAATATCTTCTACTCTAAATATAATTTCCTAACTCTATTCTGAAACTCAGTTTTATAGCACTACACTTCACTCAAAGGTTATAGATTTTTGAAATAGTCTATTGAGGAAAATGTTTGTTTGTAAGATGATAAGGAAGTTGCAGAAGTACTTCAGGCCTTAAAATGATATGGTCTTCTATTCATATGGTTATGAATCAATTATGGATTTTAGAACAAGAAGAGATTTGTGAATAATGAAGGCTGTTTTGTTAAGTTTAACAACTGAAGTAATCTAATATGCAGTGAATGGCAACTGAATATGGAGTGCAAATGCAATGAGTTGAACTACAACTGAACCTAAAATGTCACTAGCCTAAAACAATGTTGAACTACAAGTCATTATCAAACTTAAAGCAAAACAACTGAACATGAGTTAAGTGCAATTAAACTCCGGAGCATCCTAACTAAGCTATCATGCATTATTCTATGGAATTATACAGTCTATTTGTCCATCATGATTGGTATTTTGGAAGAGTTCCTTCTTGTGGAAGAGTTTTTAGAACAATCCTGACTGTGTAATTGAGTGCAAATGTAAACATAAAGACTGAAAGCAATTAAAAACTAAGATATCATGGCTATCTCCCACTCATCATTATCATATATTGGACAAGCGTTTAAGAGCAAGAACAGCTATGGTACTTAGTGAAAACACACAACTAAAACGTTCAAGATCATAATCATGCTTAAGACAGTATAAATATTTCTTGGAAGAGTTTCTTCTTGTGGAAGAGTATTGAGCATAAGTATAACTGTGAAGGTGAATAAAAGAGACTACAATTAAATCCTACAATACTATAGCCATTCCCCATTCATCATTATAATCTTTTGGAAGAGCTTCTTCTTTTGGAAGAGTTTTTAGAATGAGTATAACTACAGTAGCTAATGAAAACAACTACGAATTCAACTTCAAAAACGTAAAGGTAGCTAGAATACTTATCTAAATTACGCAAATAAATCCGTGCAAGAGGCAGGGGCCCTCTACCACCTGATGGAATCTAACTCCAAATCAAATCAACGCTTTTAAAACAACACTGTCTGCTTCATTAAAAGTGAAAATAACTTGAACAGAGCACTCTGCATCTTCAGAAATGTAGCACAGAATCTAAGCAAAATCTAGAACAAATCTAGCCTAGCTCTCGGTTTCCCAAGTGTTTATATAACAAATGTAAATAACAAGACTTGCAACAATTTCAGGAACATTGTCTTTCCTTATCGGAATCACATTAGGACTCTTGAAGTGGCTGCGTAACAAGGAAATGGACATCTGGACTGAGACAGTCCTAATAGAAGTTTGCCTTCTTAAATGTGTTCCCACGTTCCAAAACCATACCCAGAATTCGTTTCTTCCTTCATGGTGAGCAATAACCAGATACAAGTAAGAAGGCACGAAGAATATGCTCCATGCTTTTACGCTTGAGGCCACTGAATATAACAAATCTAAGATAAATGTAGATCGCCAATAGTTATTAATGTGTCATGACTTCAATTAGTTCCAAGAAAATGCATTACAATGGCAAAAATCACAAACTTAGCAAGTCAGTCATGTAAATCATTCTAGAAGTAATTTTAACTAAATTCATTGATCAATTGGGTCTAGGATAGCAATGGACAAAGGAAAATGAGGTAAAGTAAGATGAAAGAAAGCACAATTTTGAGGCTCAACAGGTCCCTAACTGAATAATGACCATTGATTTGTAGCATTACAAGCTATGAGTCCATATGTACAAGTAATGCACGAATAACAAGGTTAACAACCTCGTTCAATAATTCCAAAATGACACTATATTCTGCAACATTATTTGTATTAGGCCCTAGACAAACACCTTGCAAATTGACTAACTCACCAGCAGGATTGTAGATTGCCTAGGCTGCCGAGGGTAGATTCCTGGTACTGCGAGAGGCACCATCTGCAAAATAGACAAAATGAGTAATAGACATCTGCACAATCAGGAAGACCCAATCAGCAGAAAGATGCTTACAAAGCACACCACACCACACATGCACAAAAATGAAAACACTCACTTATGTACACACACCACACGAGAATAATTCAAGCGTAGTAATTCTTCAGGTACAACCCATTTCTAGGTTGCGCTAAAGGAATACCTTCATAGTCGATTAGCTCATAGGCCCCATTTTTCAATACACGTTTTATGATATAGGGCCGATGCCACATGGGCTGGAATTTTCCCACTTCAAGTTTATCATGTGCTTGATCATATAAGAGGACGAGGTCTCCTTCAATGAAAGAATGTGGGGAAACCATTTTATCAAAATGAGCTTTAACCCACTTTTTCTATGCCTCGATAACCAAAGTAGCCAAGCGGCAAGTTTCATCAAGTCATTCCAGATACATGAGATGTTCTTCCTCCAGGGAAGTGTCAGGAAGTAATTCCACAACCAACTTCAGCAAAGGGATCTCACATTAAACTGGAAGAGTTGCTTCCAGACCATATACCAACTGAAAAGGTGTTAATCTAGTCGCGCTCTTTACCGATGTTCAATAAGCCAAGAGACCGAGAACAATTGTAGATGCCAGTTGGATTTGTGAATACCAATTGCTCATTGAAGCATCATGACAAGCATCTTGTTCACGGCCTCAACCTAGCCATTCGCCTGAGGGTAGTATGGAATTGAGATGTTGTGACGCAAGCCCAACTTCGATGTCAGCTCTGCCATCATGTAGTCCCAAAAATGAGTGCCATGATCAGTGATGATGGCTTGAGAAACTCCGAAACATGTAATTACATGGTTGAAAATGAATTGAGCGGATGTCTTACTGTCGGCAGCTAATGTAGGCATTGCCTCAGCCCACTTGGTGAAGTAGTCCACGGCCACGATTATATAAGAATTCCCCCTGGCCGAGTGAGGGTTACGTGTCATAAAATCAATGCTCCATTTGGCAAAAGGGCCTATGGTAATGACAGGATGCAAAGGGAGGGGTGGCGCATGCATATTGCATTGAAAGATCTAGCACACATGACATTTTCGAACTGCAACAATACAATCTTTCAATATAGACGGTGAGAAGTAACCCACAAACAGAATCTTTTGGACGGTAGCATAACCAGACATGTGATCGCCATAGGTGCCATTGTGATAGTCATTCAGGACTTTCTCAGCCTCTTCCAAGGTCAAAAATCGACGGAGCACAGAATCAACTCTGTCAAGATATAAGGTATCTCCAACAATGCGATATGGTCTAGATTGATGCTGAACGCGACATTGAGAATCCTTCGTCAACTCGGCCCAGAAAGTGGATGTTTGAAGGTACACGATGATGTAACCATACCATGGATCATGAGTGCTGATTAGAAAGAGTGTTTCATTCAAGATATGATCCTCATATTGAGATTGAACAAAGTCTGTAGGGAGAGAGTAGATAAGATCATCAAAAACAAATGACTTCTTCGATTTGGCAGTGGTGAACTCCAAATCGAACTCCTGAAGGATCACAATCCATTTGGAGTACTTGCCCCCCAGCAATTTTCAAGACAAGATGTAAGTCATGGGGTTTTAGTCGGAAATTATGGTTATCGTGCACAACAGCATGTAATGGCGAAACCACTAAATGGCCTGGATAGTGACAAGTGCCAACTTCTCGATGTGAGCATAGCGTGTTTCAGTGTCGATAATATTTCGAGATAGATAATAAACCACATGTTCATTTCCGTCATTGTCATCCTATACTAGAACCATGGCTATTGTGCTAAACGCGGTGACCAAATAGAGGGTAAAGTCACGATGATAGTTAGGAAGAATTATTAACGGAGCGTTGATGAGCAACATTTTAAGTCTATCGAAGGATTGCTGAGCAATCTCATCCCAATGGAAGGGAACATCCTATTTTAGAAGTCGTGAAAACCCTTTGGCCACTTCTGCATAGTTCGGGATAAAGCGACATAAGAAATTCGCTTTCCCCTGAAGACTCTGAAGTTGATGCAATGAGGATGGGGATGGGAGATTAACAATGGCCTCGACCTTGAGGGGGTCAAGACGAATTCCATATTTAGAGACAATAAATCCCAAAATATGACCAAAATCAACATAGAATACGCACTTGTGAGGATTAAGCCTGATATTGTAATGTCTGCAGCGGAGAAAAATATCGCAGAGGTGTTCTGGATGGTCTTGACGCCGAGCTGAATGAGCCGGAAGGTCATCTAGATAAAGCTGAACAATGTGACGTATGTCATGAAAATCATAGGACATTGAGCACTAGAAGGTGGCTCCAGCGTTTTTTAAGCCAAATGGGAGCTTCTTGTAGGTGAACATGCCCCATGGACAGATAAAGGCAGTCTTATGTTGATCGGCAGGTAAAATATTTATTTGATTATAACCCAAGAAGCCGTCCATAAAGGAATAGATATCACTCCCCGCGGAGTCATCGATGATCTGATCTATAAAGGGAGTGGGATAGTTGTCCTTAGGACAAGCCCAATTGATGTCTCTATAGTCAACACAGACCCGTATTGTGCCCTGCTTCTTATCTACAGGGACAATATTGGAAACCAATTCTGTGAAGGGGATTGGATATATGAAGCCTGCGTTAATATTTTTCTCAACTTCTGCTTTTATAGCTGTGGCTTTTCAAGGATGCGCTAGGTGCAGACGCTGACGCATGGGCTTCTCACCTAGATAGGTGGGAATTTGTGGACGACTATATTGGGATCAATTCTAGGCATCTCTTCATAGGACCATGCGAAAACATCTTGGAATTCATGAAAAAGGCTCGTGTATACTTGAATCTCTTCAGAAGAACAAGTAACTCCCACATGAATGTTCTCGACGACCCCCAGTTTAACGGAGATGTCGATAGGAATTTTTTGGGTGATGTTACTCATATTTCCTTCTGAAAGAACCTCATAAGTCAATATTGGCGTTTGGAGAGGCAGAAAGGGAACCTGAGATGTGAAGCGCTCTAGACAATTAGACATTTCCCCTAGGCTGGGCATGAATGAGGACCGATGATGTCCATCGCTCCATGGCAGATCTTCAAGAGACATCATTTCAATGATAGCTTCGTCAGACAGGAAGACTTCTCTTAAATGATCGAGCGAATCTGCATTGCCGAGCCAAGGGGATTGATAATATGTATCTAGAGCGATGCTCAAAGGAGCATTTTCAGGAGGAGGAGGACCTGATGTAGCGATGATCTCGCAACAATTTATTTCAACTAGAATCAGAGGCATAGATTCTCCAAAAGAGGTCACTTGTTTAGGAGAAGGGATGATCCATGGGTCATCTGACCTAGAGATTATATTGACTTGAACAGTGTTCGGTGGTGGCATGGGAAAAATACCCATGAGGGCGGGGTCCTAGAAAAGAATAGGTCCCACACTATCAGGGGGATCAGGAATTTGATCCACATATGGGATGTTATTCTCAGAGAATGAGGTAAATAAGTACAACTGATCAAAATTTATAATTTTTCCCTGATGCGGAAACTTCAAAAGCCGAAAGAGTGTGGATGGAATGCATGGCATGGCGTGGGTCCAGCTGCAACCAAGAAGAATATTGTAGCTGAGTTTGGCATCAACCACTTCTACTTCCACGTTGACTGTCTTACCTTGTAATGTGTTTGATAAACTTGTGAGAACACCCAAGTGTTTTGATTCCCTACCATCAAATGCTTCTAGGGAATTGGGAGATGAAGTAAGAGTTGCAGAGCCAATGGCCTTCCAACAAGAAGATGACATAACACAGGTAGAGACACCTTTGTCCACAAAAGATCTGTGAATGTTGAGGTCATTGATACCAACTTGTATAACAAGGGCGATTTGATGTGGAAGTCGGGGGACAAAATTTTCCAGATCGAAGGTGAGAAGACTAGAATCGGCAGGATCAATTCCACCGATTGTGGACAACAGAGCTTTCTGTTGTGATGGGAAACTTTGAAGCACTTCCAACGTAGACATTGCGGAAGGTGCCTGTGCTAAATACTCAACAATACTATAATACTGAGTAGCACGGGCATTTGGATTATAGGAATATTTTCGAATAACACCTTTGGAAGGTGGCCTTACAATGGGTTCAACGCTGGGCTTCTCAATTTCTAAAGGACCAAAGACAGGTGGGGGAGATGGGCCATCAACGACTTCCTTCCCATCTACCTAGCGTGATCCAGCATAATCCTTCAAACGAGTGGCAATCAAAACAAGTGTAGCACCATTCATCATAAAAACTTGGGACCCAAATGGTGCATATGGTGAAGGCTGCTAGACCATTTGGGTCTGCTGATATGGGAAAGGTTCTTTAAGAACTACCGGAGTCCCGTTAGAGCCTTTTAGAAGTTGAGTAACCTCAGATCGTTGGGGACAATATTTGGTATAGTGGTCTCTATCATAGAGTAGGCAAGGGTACTTCGGTTTCCATTAGGAACCATCATCAACACGTGGTTTAGACGATTCTATTTTTGGAGCATCAGATTTAGGTTTGACTTTGCCCTTCTTCTTCCCTTTGGAGGTCTTTTCCGTAGGATTGGCCTGAACGATGTTGACCTCTGTGGTCTTACGAGAATCTGGAGGGGCGGGAAGAGCAGAATTATTGGTAGAATTCAACTTCTGGTTCCCATTATAGGACTTCCAGGAAGTCTGAGAAACAGAACCAAAAACACCATCCACCAATGAGGTAGCTGGTGCGTTAGAGGTCCCTGGCCGCAGGGCATCAGTCAAGATATCATATAACGTGCCAGAATGAGAGTACACCAAATCAAGGTACTGGGCACAAGCGATGGCTTGTTCCTCAGTTACACATGCCCCCATAGCAATATCCTGAGTGATTTTGTTAACAAAGGAGGTAGTGAACCAGTGAGTTGGAAGATGATCAGGAATATCGAACTTGATCAGTCATTGACAACGTCTCCACTCATGAATATGATCTGATATATGAGTGGCTTTATCCTGCTTCAGAGATGTCAAGAGATGTGTCCCGGCTTCATAACGAACTGGTAACTGGAAATGTGTTAGAAAAGCCATAGTTAGAGTATTAAAGTCTTGAAAAATACCGTGGGGTACTTCTATATACCACTTAGCAGCAGCGCCGGTAATAGTGCACTGGAGAAGACATAGACGAATCAAGTCATCAACCCAAGAATTTGAGGAACAACACAGATGGTAGGTCATGACATGTGCTTGGGGGTCTCCTCCAGCTTTACCCTCAAATTTAGGACAGTCACTAGGCACCTTGGTCAGAACCAGAGGCCAATATGGATTATGAAGAATCGGATCATTGGTCAATTTAGATACATCCAGCAATTCCAACGTGGTAAGGAAAGGAAACTGAGGATTGAAAGGCATGCCAGGCCCCTGATAAGGACCTGTACCCGTACTCTACCTTGGTTGAGCATAATTTTGTCCCCATTGGTTCTGTCCTAGAGGATTCTGACCATAAGGGGTATAAGCCATATCATTAGGTTGTTACGGTTGCTGATGGCCAGTGTATGGCGGTTGATAACAAGGGTACTGACCCTGATTATATGTAGGGCCCTTTTGAGCAGTGTATTGATCCGACTGCTGAGTATAGGTATAGCCTGGTTGTTGAAGGTAATAACCAAAACCGTGGGGCGGGTTGTAAACCAGTCGAGACTAACCTTGAAGATAATAACTACCTTAGGGTCAAGCGGGCTGCTGGTAAGTGGGGCCCTACTGAGCCTGATGAGTTGGGCGCACAGGTGGATTCGACTGTGGCATAGAATAAATTGGCTGTTGAGCAGGGTTAATAGGATGTGCGGGCGGTCCTGGTTGAACAGGTTGACCTGGCTATGCAAGCTTCCCTAGTTGAACAGGTTGGCCTAGCTGAACGGGTTATCCTAGTTGAACAGTTTGACCTGGCTGATGAAGGACACCAGGCTGCCCCGGCTGAGCAGGTTGGCCTGATGGCGAGAGAGGGTCAAGTTGTGCCTAATAACTAGGTTGGCTTGTGACAGGACCATACGATGGCCCGGGCTGTGCAACATTCAGACCGATGGGAAACTGGGGTTGTTGAGGTTGCACCAAAGTTTGAAAGGGATGGATTTTCCCCCCAAGATCGTACAACGGTCTGGGTTGATACCCGAGTTGGCCTGTGGGTCGTTGAGGTTGCCCTGGTAGGACCCCAGGGTGAGGCTGTAAAGGTTGAACTTGAGGGTTGTAGGACTGCCCTTGCAGACCGTACAATAACCCCTGCTGGCCTGAAGGTTGGCTCTATAAGGGTTGTCCTTGAGGGTCGTAGAGATAACTAGGCTAGCCTGAAGGTTGACCCTGGAAGGGTTGTCCTTGTGGGTTAGAAGGCTGCCCAGCCTGAGCAGATAGAAAACCGTGAACATACTGATAATCCTCGGGAGCAAGAAAATGTAGAGGTTTACTGTGCTCATCATATTGATATGGAAATACATATATCGGGGTACCATCCGGTCCATAATGGGAAAAATAAGGACGATTGGGATCTTGGGAGGACTGACCAACCTCGAAGTTTGACGGTTGTAACAACAAGCGATACTCCTCAAGAGAAATATTCTCTGGAATAGTAGAAGCTATGTAATTGTCTTCATTAGGTGAAGAGGTCCTAGTGGACTGAGTAGTGATAGTGGGCATAGATGCAGCTACACAGACAATAGGCCTAATAGGTACTGATGTGATAGGAGGAGATGACGTGAGAGGTTTCAATGGTGACATCCCTAATGAAGGAATGACCAGCCTCGTGGATGGAGTCGATATTCCCATAGAGGCCACAACAGCCACGATCTAAGTTAAGGACCTATATCTCGCTAGAAGCGAAGGAACAGGTGAAGACATGAAAGAAGACTCACTGTTACTTTCCAGAAAAAGCTGGTAATCTTCACCAGATGTAGGAATTTCCTCACTAGGAGAAGGACTGGGTGAGTCCATATCTGACCCTGCCGCTAGATCTTCTAAAATACGGCGAGGACTAGGAGGTATAATAGCAGCTAAGAAAGGCGATCCCAATGTAAGAGGAGGGAAGTGTTCACCTACTCCAAATCCAAACCAAGCGTTGGACAAGGGCCAATTGAATTCAATTGGTCCACCAAAGGGAAGTTCAGGTAGAACAGGTCCCCCATCAAGAAACTCAGACACAATAGGCCGCTGATGTTCAACAAAGGATTGAGAGACCTCTAATGAATCGTCTATGTAAGGACTACCAGTAGACGAAACTGAGGGTTCCGCCACTATGACAGTAACGAAAAGAGGAAGAGATAAAAACAAAGATACACGGGCAAAAACCAAGGAAAACAATCAATTGGCCAAAAAACAATCTCTAAAAGGGCATGTGATCGTGGGTGATTAATTTTACCACATTGAAACTTGGAAATTTTTATTGTTTCATGTTTTAAAAGTCTAGAAACAAGTAAAAGATGACACTATCTCTTTCAATTTGGAAACAAGCGTGAAAGGACAAGCACTTGATGACCTTTTCAAGATTAATGAGTCAGAAAATATCAAAATGACTACTCAGGTAATCTAGGTAGATGGGTGTACCAGATATCTGTGAACTACCATATACACCTTTGTTAACAAATGAAAGAGAAATCAACCAAGGACTTGACGTACGTGCAGGTAATCTCCCCGAATGCTGTGTTTGGTGTATCACGAGTATAAGGTGGCAAACTTGGCTTCATACGGATAAAGGATAGCAACCTAGTGTGGTCTCTGTTTATATACGCGATGGTATAGGGAACACAATTCCGTACTAGCACTGTCTAAATCCAATAGGAGAATGACAACTACTAGGTTTAACAATGACGGAACACGTCACTAGCCTAGACCTCTAGATTTTTCGTTAATGTTTCAATGTTGCCTTAAGGTAAATTGAATAAATTTTAGAGTCGATCTTCAATTATGTTTCAATTTTAGGCCCTACCAAATTTTATGTCTTAAAAAATCCTCTAAATTCACATGACATGCCACAATATATCACTTTGTGCGATGAATATATAACTATGAGAAGGTTGAGAGCTTTTCAGACAATAACAAAACGATCAGAAAACATCCACTACTGTCTCTAATGCAAGCTAATGAAACTAAAAACTTTTCCCTTAGAGTTATATAACACTAATAATGCAGAAAAGCTTTCAATTTTCACTAACTAATCAAAAAGCAAAGAGATTTGTTTTTTTGTATTTTTCAATGTTTTTAGAGAAAATGCACCAAACGAAATGAAAAAACTAATGAAGAGACCAATTGGAGAAGCAAAAGAGTAGAAAAAATCAAGTTCACTCAATGCAAAACACACAATCAGAACTCAAACTAATAGATAAATCCCTCAAATCAAAGAAGAACCTCAAAAGGCTCACACAAATCGTGTAATCTAGTCTTGAAATGAGACAAAGAAAAAATTGAATGAAAAAGAGAGAAATCAATCAAATAATGCAATGATACAATGGAATCCAAAGAAACGAGTGCAAGGAAGTGAAAATGAGGTTGACTGGAAAAGCGAGAACCAAAAAATTCCCACGAGAGACTTAGCGCACTATAGCACCTAGAAGCCCTAGGGCTAGAATGAAAAACTAATGGTAGAGGGCAAACAACCAGAGGATAGAGGTCAAACACAGTCAAAAAAGACTTCAAGGCACTCAAACAATCAGAAAAATAACACTAGAACCAAAAATCAAACTCATAGGGCTCAAAACAAGTAAACCCTAACACCAAACAGGGTTGGCGCGACTGTTTAGCTGTATCTTGCACCAAAACAGGGTTGGCGCTAGGGCCTAACTAGCAACAAGCGCCAGTTGGTGTGACTGTCAGGCTATAAACCATGTCAATCGAGTTTACTAAGGAAAGGAATGAAAAATAGAAAACAAAGAGCAGATTAGGTCTTGTGGGGGCTGAACAGGAGTTCTAGACCAAAAAGGAGGCAAACTAGAAGAGAAAATCAATTAACGAAAAGAAAAAAAAACCAAAAGAGACAAGACAAACTCCAACTAAGTCCCCATTGGAGTTGCCAGTTTGTTGGAGAGGTAAATACCCTTTGTGGATAGAGGCGATCCCTACTAGCCCATATCGGGTCTAGCAACAATCAGGTCATGCAGTGACGCAGGTCTCTAGTTACAGAACGACAAGAACATAACGAATTTCCTACCTCAAGTCCTACGCAATGGTCGTTGAAGAAAGGATGACGATTTATGTTCTTCACTTGGCAGATCACGATCCTTCTGCTTGACGAGTCTGAGCACCTACACACATGCAAAGGATACAACGATACACAGTGTAAAATCTAAATCTTGTAACCATACATCAATCAGAGAGGATGTAATTCATTGCATCAAAGAAAAAGACAGATGAATGAAGCCATAATCAAAGTCACTTATCATTAAAATAACAAAGGAAAGATACAACCCAAAGATCTGACACTGGATCTTCCTTCGGCGGGGCTAACAGCGGAGCACTTCACAATGAAGCTTGTCGGAAATGGGACAAAGTTCTCTCTCTTCGGCTTGGCTCTCAAAAGTTGTCTGGCGATAGTCTCCTTGCTACAAGTTCAGCTCTTAGTCTCTAGCTTGCCAAGAGAAAAGGCAAGATTATATAGATGGGGGAAGAGGAGTTGGGATCCCTACAATTATGGGATTGGCCCTATCTGTAAGGAAGCTTCCATGATAGGTGGAAAACCACCTCCCATACACGGAGATTCGGAGACAAACCTCCCAACTCATTTTAGTGACTCGTTCAGGAGTTTGTTGGAATCAAAATTCCGCCATTTATTTTTAAAAAAAACTCCTTATTAAGCTTGGTGCGAGTAAGACACTAGGACAGAGTGCCAATTGGCATGCCCTCTTTGGTGGATTTTCCCCATTGGCGTGAGGGCTAAATGGGCTAATCGCGCCAAGGCCAAAAAATCTTTTTTTAGGGTTTTTTAAGGGAAAATTTCTTCAGAGGAATGATTTTCCTTGTCAAGGGGGATGCCATGAAAATGGTTTCAGGTTATGTTACTGCTCACAGGTCACAGGAAAGGCCCCCCAATGTGCGGGATAGGGAATTGAAGGGACGGTGGCAAATTGTTGTGTAACAGACACCTAGTGGACATTAATTTCTTGGGTGATTTCTTGTAGATCTAGGGAAAAATATAGGCAAGGCTCTTTCTGCTTCCTCTTGCTTCCTTTTTACCTACATTGTGTCCATTTTCAAAGCAAAGGTGTGCAGCATGTCACTCTTGAAGTCCTCCAGCATGTTTCCAATCTCATATTTGATGGAGGTGGAAGAGGAAGGGGTATTGGATGTTCTTTGGACAAATCTTTGTTTGTTCCTAACTACCCTATAATGGTTCTGAAAGATAGTCTTGATTTTTTCATAAGGAAGTTGGAAGATATCTCCTCCTAATAACGTATTTAAGGTTTCTATCACCTCCTTTATGATCCCCCGGAGAATTACAAGTTTAAGTGATCCAGGATCAAGAGTACAATTGGATCTCGTATAGTTTAAATCAAACCCCTCTTCATAGTCTTCCAGGGATTCATCAGGCCCTAGAGTCATTCTGCATATGTCATCCTTAGTTTCCTTGGACCTATAGTAGTCTCTATATTTTTTGTTGAAGGCCTCTTGCATCTGTGCCTAGGTAGACCCATGAACCAACGCAAGGTTATATCCTTAAGGGTGGATGGGAATAGCTTCAATTTTTCATCATCTGAGGCATAGTCATAGGTCCTACAGAAAACATCAAATTAAAACATGAATGTGCTAGGCTATTCTGAGGTAATTCCATGAAAGTGTGGAAGAGCTGAGGAGTTGATGTTTTTCATCTTAGTTTCCCTATCTGCCTCTCTAATGGGAAAGGCTTCATGGGTTTAAGTGTTAGCCATGGTTGAGATATGTGAAGGAGGTCCCTCAATTGAAGCAAGACCTTCTTCTTCCTCAATAGGTTCTTCAAAATTTTCAGAAGGCTCACCTATGGTATGTTCAATCTCACAACCGCTGAAGAAGAGTGAAGGGTGGCTATGTGGTGATGTGGGGGTTTTAAGTAAAAAAAATCCCTGAGTATCGCTACTCCTATGAGGCATGGAAATAATAATTTTTTTTTATTCTTTCAATATTTCTAAAACAAAAAGAAGAAAAGATGAAGTGATACCCAAAAGAATATCAGCATCTTATACATCATGAAAAGAAGACATTAAAGTGGTGAGCCCTGGTATTGCACCAAGAATGCTATAACTCCCAGGGGCTGCCATACTTTAATTTATCAACCTGGGGTTCATACAAACTTGGAGGTGACAGTGCTATATACACAACAAATGCATTCTACTTATGTCATCCTCTTCCGAGCTCTATGAAAGGGTGCCACTTCTAGGGTTTCTAGGTGAAGTCTATCATACTTTTGGAATTAGGCCTAGGGCTACCAATGATTCAAAGCCATAGCACTATAAGAAATTAATAGAATTATACCATAGTAACCAAGTACATTTAACTATTCTACATTGACGGAAATCTACTTATTAGACTATGATAAGAATTGTAAAGCAACCTAAGTAACTTGCATGAAGTAAATTACTGAATTGAAATGAAAAAAAGGAGACTAATCTAATAATAGTTAGCTAGGAAAAATGGCTAAACACACTCTACTTACTCTATGCTCTATCTATCATGCTTTTATTCATGCAACTATTCATGACCTAACTATGCTTGAAAATGTGTTGGTTTACAGCTAGAAGAAGGAAGTGCTAAGGTGGCTGTTGGAAGGCTTGAACACATGGGGGCAAGGCTCAAGGTGTATGAGTGGTTATTGTAGGATTGGAAGGTGGCCATGGTGGTTTTTGGGCTTAAGGAGGGGTCCATTGGTGCTTTCCAAAGATCTGCTATAGGTTTCCTATAGTGCTATAGGTTTCCCTGTAGTGCTATAGGTTTCCTGTAGTGCTATAGGCAAGTCTTGAATTGCTACGAGAAATAAGCCGAGGGAAACCCAAGGCCAAAAAGAGGTGAAAAAGGGGTATAAAAGGTGTTGTGAAGGTGGATGAAGATGAATATGATGTGGACCACTCCTTGTCCAAGATCAGAGCCTCTTTGGAGGCCTGTCTTGCACCCCTAGGTTTTTCTTATGGTGTAGGGATGAAAAATCTAAAAACAAGGCTGATGGTGATTTTGCTGAACAAAGAGCTGAAGGAAGATGAGAGATGAAGATCGAGGTGCTAGTGGATTTCTCCTTGGCTGTGCTACCTATTCCTACAATCAAATTACCTATTCATGAAATAAGGATGGAAATATTCATGATAAAGTCAGTGGAAAAGATGACTTGAATTTGTAAGGAAAATATATTCTAATCTTAGAAGCAAAGATCTACCAAAACATTCTTAACAAACTTGTGGTGTTGCCATGGGTTCTCCCCTTTCCCCAATTGTTACGAATCTGTTTATGGGGGACTTTGAATCTACGGCTCTTTCCTCAGCTCTTTTCCAGCCAAAGTTATGGAAAAGGTTTGTTGATGATACTTGTGTTGTCTGGCCTCATGACAAAGATAAGTTAGATCAATTTTTCCTTCATCTTAATAGCCAATCTAGTTCCATAAAATTCACCATGGAACATGAGGTGGATGGTAGCCTTCCTTTCCTTGATGTCCTTATCTATAGAAATGATGATGGTTCTTTCTCCCATCAAGTTTTTTGAAAGAAAACTCATACTGAGCAATATCTTCATGCTAGCTCCCACCATTTCCCTGCTCAAAAATTAGGCGTCCTTAGCACCTTAGCCACGAGGGCGCTGAGAATCTCTGATGAGTCTCACCTTGAGGGGGAAAATACCCATCTATTGAATGTCTTTTGTAATAATGGTTATAGTATGTCGCAGGGCCTCAAAGCTTTCCTCAAAGCGGAGAAAGGTCCTTCTGTTAAAAATAAAAAAGAACCTAGTGAATGGTATGGCAGTGTCAGCCTTCCATTCATCCAGGGTACCACTGATAAGATTGCTAAGATCCTTAAAAAGCATAAGGTATCCTCTTATTTCAAGCCCCTTAATACAATTCGTAGTTCTCTAAAATCGGTTAAAGATCCGATTGACCCCAAGGATGGAAAAGGTGTCTACATCATTCCCTGTTCCTGTGGGACTCCTTACATTGGTGAGACGGGTCGGTCTATTAATCAAAGGATCTGTGAGCATGCTGCTGATATCAAGCATAGAAGATCTCGCTCATCCGCCTTAGCTGAGCATGCAGAAAAGACTAACCATCATATTTGCATAGAAGATGCTAAGGTCATTGCTAGAATCGACCATTTCCATCATCATAAGTTGAGAGAGGCTATTGAAATTGAAAAAAGGCCCGTTAATCTCAATAGAGATGACGGTTGGAATATCAGCAGGTGCTGGATTCCTGCCTTATATTCTTGACTTTATTTACTTATTTATTTATTTATTTATTTTTATTTTTATTTTATATTTTATATTTTTATTTATTTATTTATTTTATTTATTTATTTATACTTTATTTATTTTCTTATTTTTATTTAAATAAATAAATAAATAAATAATAATAATAATAATAAATTAATTAATTAATTAAAATGAAATAAAATATTTTTATTATTTATTAATTTATTTATTATTTTTCTTTTTATTTATTTATTTCTTTTTATTTATTTTTATTTTTATTTTATTTTATGTATTTATTTATTTATTTGACTCTATGTTTGACTATTTGATAGATGGTTTGTTATAATTAAATTATATGAATAAGAATTTATTATATTTATTAATTAATTATAATAATTGATTATTATATAATTTAATCAAAAATTTACTTATATACACCACGTTTTGTTAAATTACTTACCATTATATTAATTAGTTGTATAAATATATTAAAGGTTTTATAAATAAATAAAATAATAATAATAAATAAATAAATAAAAATTAATTAAATAAATAAATAATGGAATATTTATTTTTTCAAAGTCAAACTAGCCGTTATCCTAACGGCTAGTTGAGCCATCTCTACATCTATTTATACTTAATGTCTGGATCTGATCTCTCACATAGTCCTGATGATGAACCACTCTGGTTGGTTTGAAATGCGTCGACCTCATTTTATTTCATGTGATTATTACCGAAAGAATTCTGCTAATTCTTAACATGTTCATGGAATTACAACAACTAATCTCATCTATTCCAAGAAATCATAAACTAAAAGGAATTTTTTGGTCTATGGGGAACGTCTACCCTCCTCAATCTCTTTTGACAATGGTGAGAGGGGGAGCACTAGCACATTTGGCCTAATTTTTGACAGCCAAAATGTTTCTCTTGTGACACATAGGCCTCCCAAGAGTGACACTTTGAGGCAGGGAAACATGTAGTTTCTAATTGCGTTGCAATTATAACACTTGAGTTAACTGTCGGTAGAGCGACACTAATTCTGACATATTTTTGGTAGTGCCGGAATTCTGACATTACTAAAAGTTCATCACCCTTTTGATATTACCAAATGTTCATCGCTCTTCCGACGTTACCAAAAATTCATCACAAGTCTGACATTACCAAAAGTTCGTCGCAAGTCTGATGTTACCAATAGTTCGTCGCATGTCTAACTTTATAGAAATTCTATTGCAAGTCCAACGTTACCAAAAGTTCATCGCAAGACCAACGTTACCAAAGGTTTGTCGCAAGTCCAACGTTACCAAACGTTCGTTGCAAGTCTGACATTGGTGAAACATCAGAATACCGACGACAACAAACTTATATGTAAAAAAAAACTTGTATCTCCTTGTGCTATGCATTAGTTGGCTTGTTCTATGAGAAGCTTGTTTAGTGAACCCTTCAATGCATTAATAAGTTTCATTAAAAAAATCATGGCCTCACCAACATCAGGTATACACTATGGTAGGTCACGCAATTTTGATTGCTTCTGCAAAAAAATTTGGTCAATTTTTTCAACTATATCAAGAAGACACTGGATGATTTTTGAATTTGCAAAAGTATTTTAACCATCATAGGTATACCCACCATGGATTTATCGATCATATTCAACCCAGGATGGGATCTAAAAAAATCATCTTCTCCCTTCCTGGCCTCTTCATGTGATTCACCTCCCACCCTTTTACAAAAAAAAAATACAACCTAGTCCTCTTTTCACAGCATCCATAAGCCCTTTAGGTACCTCATCAACTAGTGGCCAAAACCAAAGTTCTTTCACCATTTTCGTCTGCTTACTGTGACATTTTTATGGACTCACAAGAACGAAAACCCTATGTAGCTGAGCTTGATAACACATTGAGGATTATGCTCATTTGGGAGAAATACAATGCATGATTTTTTTGAAGATTTGTTGGTACATATCTTCTAGCTCCTTAGTGATGCTAGGTAATTCCACCATTTCCAAATCCTGGCCCTCAATATTTCTCACATAAAGAGTTATGGATGTATCACAGATACCCTTACTAGTCCTAACAATCTCCTCTCTGATCAAATTGAACATATTTGTGATTTGAGATTCATGCTCTTCTTATCTTTATATTCAATGAAAATTCCACAATCATCTGTCTCTTTTTTCTTCATCTTAAAATAAGATGGAATGTCGTACTATAAATGCCCAATATTATTCCTATTGACCCCAAAGATGTCCTTTCCTTTCACCAAATTTCGCTTCATTCCATTTGTCCTTTATCAGTTATAGGATTAAAAGATCAATAGGAATGATTAAAATTACTTTAAGAATGCATGAAATGACTGACTTACTATACTTTTGTGGTTTTTTTGTCATAGTGATTTTTTATTAGACTTAGCTACAGAATGCAGCCATTCTGTAGCTAGTCGCATATTCTGCAGCCATATTTAAGTTCACACAGGTTACAGGTGTCACCTAAAGGAAAAACGCATATGGTTGAATTCCACAACACTCCTACATCATTTCTTTCCCTCTACGAAGGTTGAGAAAAAACATGCCAGTGGTTATGCACGTGGAGAAAACCAAAACTAAGAAGTAGACTTCTACAAGGACAAGGACTCTGCAGATGTCTTCAGCAAAGTACGAGTCCTCAACAGGAGTTCTAATTCGATTTTGATTGAAAAAGACACCTGTGCCTATTTCTCCTCAATGACAGTTATGTATTTTCTTATAAGAATAACTCGGTGAACCGAGAGATAGTTAGCTAGTTGATGTTTTGTTGTTAGTTCTCAAAAGACCTTGATACTCTGTTTCTGAAGCGTTTTTCCTTTAATAAAAGAAGTACAAATTTGATGCATGATTTGAGGCAATGTTAAGGAGTTAAGGATTATTGTGCTAATCTGATGGTAGAGGGCCCCTACTGTCTGAGAGGCTTTGTGCATATTTTCTAGATAAGTGATTTTTAACTCTGTTTATTCTTAATTTAGGCAGTTTTTTTTTAGCATCATGTTTTTATGTTTACTTACATCGAATATCACAATCAATCTTGTTCTCATGAATTGTTCCAATATATCACTAACACATGAATGAGATAGAGCTGTAGTACTTCGGAGGTTAATTTCATTTTAGTTTATTTCAGTTCATTGTATTTCAAGTTTTATTAGCTAGTTGTATTTTAATTCTGTTAATTTAGAATTAAAGGCCTTCATTATTTACAAACTGCTCTTGTTCTTAATCTCTTCTAACACATTATCATCATATGGACAAGAATTAGTTATATCATTTTGAGTTCTTGACTATTCTGCAATTTCTCATAATTGTACAAACAACCCTTTTCCAAAGCTATTCCAAGAGATCTCTAACCCTTGAATGAGGCTTAATAGTAACATTTTGAGTGGCAGAATGGGTTAATTTTAGTGTCATAAGTCATTTTAGCATAGGTTTCCTTACTATGTTACAGATAATATTTTCTCAAAATGTTCCAACAAATTTCTAACTATGGATGAGATTTTCTCTGTGATATTGTAAGTTGTTGTTTACTATAGAAAACTTCATTACATCAAACTTTTCCTTTTCTAAAGTTGTTCCAACATACCTCTAATGAAATGAATTGGACTGAGTTAATGTTATGAGTTACTTTCCTTGTCAAGATTTACAATTTGTGGATTAGCATTTTCTGTTCTTAAGTGCCATACATAATCTAGAGTAGACTTTGCTCTGTTTTAGTGTGATCAGTATCTGCTCTTTGCCAAAAATTTAGTTCTTTTCCTCTTAACACAAAAATGCAAAACCAAAAACACTAGAAAAACACTAAACACAATGAAGTAGGAAGAAGATACCTAGGCACATATAGTGCACTTCACTTCAATAATTTACTAGCCCCGGTTGACAATTTATGACATAAATTTAGGAACACTAAGTTGAGTAGACATTTTGGCGCCGTTGTCGGGGAAGTGTAACTAGGTAGCCTTATTTCTTACCTCCCAAAAACAATGATATGCGTAGAGAAAGAGACTCAAGGGGTAGATTCATAAGAAGTAGAAGCTTGATTCCTAGAACACCACTTGTTTAACCAAGGCCAAGAGGCAGCACACCTCCAACTCAAACCTACACTCCATCCTATACTGATCACGGACTTCTAGAATGCTTAAGATCAGATATTCCATCAGAGAGACCTTCCACTTCATCCACTGAACATGTCTTAGAAGAAGACTCAAGGACCCCTGTTAGGGACATAAAATTTTCCACTTCCACAGAAGAATCAAGTATGGCAGAAGAAGGGGGAGGAGGAGTCTTTAATGGAGAACCCACACTATTTGGAGGAGGTAGAGGTAGAGGTAGAGGAGAAGGAGGTAGAGGTGAAGAAGGAATAAGATACCTAGGCACATATAGTGCACTTCACTTCAATAGTTTACTAGCCCTGGTTGACAATCTATGACATAAATTTAGAAACACTAAGTTGAGTAGACATTTTGGCGCCGTTGTCGGGGAAGTGTAACTAGGTAGCCTTATTTCTTACCTCCCAAAAGGGGTAGATTCATAAGAAGTAGAAGCTTGATTCCTAGAACACCACTTGTTTCACCAAGGCCAAGAGGCAGCACACCTCCAATTGAAACCTACATTCCATCCTATACTGATCACGGACTTCTAGAAGGCTTAAGATCAGATATTCCATCAGAGAGACCTTCCACTTCATCCACTGAACCTATCTTAGAAGAAGGCTCAAGGACCCCTGTTAGGGACATAAAATCTTCCACTTCCACAGAAGAATCAAGTATGGCAGAAGAAGGGGGAGGAGGAGTCTTTAATGGAGAACACACACTATTTGGAGGAGGTAGAGGTAGAGGTAGAGGAGAAGGAGGTAGAAGTGAAGAATGAATAAGATACCTAGGCACATATAGTGCACTTCACTTCAATAGTTTACTAGCCCTGGTTGACAATTTATGACATCAATTTAGGAACACTAAGTTGAGTAAAAAATTCCTACCAAGGACTCCAATACACTAGAATTTCCACTTGAATGATCTCCCACAACCACGATGGTCGATAGTTTTATACCTTCTTTCATAATAAAAATATTACAAAGCTTGTGTAAGACATTCAACAGGGGATGAAGGCTGTGGCTGTAACTCACTGTCGAACTCGGTGTCTCTTGGACCTCAAACTGCAAATCCTCTAATGTTTTAGGCATGGTTGAACTTGCAAAAATTCTATCCATCTCTATATCTCCTTCCATTGTAGGGCAACAAGGATTCATGAAGACCCTTTTGAATAAAAAACGCATGCAACAATGAAGGGGATAGGTGAAAGAAAGTGAAAAGAGCATCTAAATTCACGTTTGGTTCACGACTTTGTTGTGATCTCTCTTCTACAATTATAAGCTAATCAGTGTGCTACCATTGGAAGGTACCCTTACTTGACTACATAGCTATTATTTAGGTATCCTTGTTTTTTCATACTTCTACACTTTATGTTGTCCTTGGGCAGCCCATGATTTAGGTAACTTATCCACCCTCTTCTTCTTTCTTATTATGATTCTATAATATTGGAGAGGTTGGTTACGCATTGAATATCAACACACCAAAATATGTGGAAGTTTTTCTCTAAGGTTTACACAACGAATACCGTGTGGTTCATTTTGGATTCCCACATAAATCGTCCATTCTTTACAAGGCTCCCTTTTGTTAAGAGATTAATGAAGAGTGGACCACATGGTTATCATTATGTAAGCCTTTCTGAAAACTAGGAGACAAATTGACAGTGGCACGAGCCCCGACCTTAACATATTCTAAAAATATATTTTGTAACCTCATATTTTCCAAATTTAATGCCTTCTTTTCCTTCTAGAACCTATAGCTCTGAGCCCTTAACTAGTCATTTTCCTTGTGCATGTACTTGTTTAATACCGTAAGATTCATATTTTATTCTTTCAAGCTTTTAATATTATTATTTATCCTCTTCATCTTTTCAATCAATGAATCAGTTGAGAGATGCAGAAACATTGCCTCATCAAGTAGAGGATTGAGCTAAAATTGGCGAGTATGCTCACTGACATTCCCCTCTGCAAGAAAAATAGGACAGTAAGATACATCTATAGAGGACACTTTCAACACTTACAAACTAATCAAAAGTAAACATAAATTATCTGCAAACAAAAAAAGCAACAATTATAGGAAAATTATTATCACAATATAGTGTTTTCTATAACTACTGAATAAAAATAATATTGTTGACCTTTGGAATATACTTGAAGTTATACTTTTCAAGGGGGCCTGCAAGATTTCAAAAATATCAAACAATTCCTTTAGAAAGAAATAATAAGAATGCATAGAAAACAACCTAAACATATGAAATTAAAATATACCATTAACACTGTCTATGACTTCTCTACAACACAAACTTGCACATGTGCACAAAGAAACATACATTATTACTTCAGAATCCTCAGTTATTCAACTCTAAATTACCTTGCAACATACTAGGAGTGAAAGGAAACCTAATAAGTGATACTTATCATAATAAATCTAATGATACTACCTGAAATAAACAAATATGGATTTCCATGCATATAATAATTTGTAACAAAACATAGGAATATATGTTAAAATTTATAGGGAAAAGTGTCAAAATTTATGAAGAAAGGTGCATGTGCTCCTTAAAGCCTCAAAATAAAGAACAAGCATTTCTGTTTTACATACCACCACTATAAATATCAACAAATCAATAATCCAACAGAGCATTTGCATGTCCTGTATTTTTCAAAACAAATCGTACAATCTATTCCTTATATGTTAGCGGAAGCCCTTCTTTCAAAAGCCATTGTTCTGCGAAAAAGTATGGATTATCTGCACATGCACTCAAGAAAAACTATCAATCAGAAATATAATCTCTCATATTTATGTAAGAAAATGATTTTATAATGAAAAAAAATCCTACTTCTCTTATTTAATATTCAAAGTTTCCTTGCTATTGTTTTGGTTCATAACTTTAGACCTTTTCACTAGATTAAGTAAGATAAAAATGCCCTTTGTTGCCTTCATGATTCCAGTTCATAAAATACATTTCCTCAGAATAGTTAAGTATATGAGTTCATAGAAATTTTTTTAAATCCGACATATGACTTCCAGGGCATTCAACAAATTAAATATGCCAAAAATTCCTTTTCTTCTATTTCCGATTCAATGTTTCACTTATCACAATTACTTGTTTAAGGTTTGAGCTAGAGACGCGCAGAAAGTTTCAGGGGTCTTGACTAGGCCTCATAATGCTATTTTAAACTTTTTTTATAGTGGTATTTGAAGCCATGCCAACTAATATTAGGATATTGTGCCGACTTACAGTTACTTTGAATCCCGTTGTTGCCAAAGGAACAATAAATTGAACATCTAGCTAAAAGAAGGGGAAAAAACTGAATGGAGTAGTGTCTTTTGAAAAAGATATTGAATATAATAGATGGGTGTCTCATGCTAGTGAGAATTTTCTTGCTTTGGTAAGCACATCCCTGGATAACGCCTTTTTCCTTCCTTAGAACCAATATGAATCCGCTAGTCCAGAGAGAACCCATGGGATTTACACCATCCTTCACGGAATTGAAATACAGATGGGGGGAAACCAAACCCCCCTGCTGGGGAGCCACCAACATAGCCAAGCCTTAAAGAACCACCCCCACCCCACCCGCTTCTTCATTGTGACAATCCGGTCATATGGAAAACAAAAGCTAATAGTGGAATGTCACTAGTAGGGCCTTATGTACATTAATTCCTAGAACAATCAATATGCCCATACCAATTCTCCTTTTTTTGTTTCTATATTTATCCTTACACCTAGAAATTATTAGATGGCCTCCTAAAAGGCCCTTAGACATGTCACTGATTAGCCCATTAAATATAGTCCATTAGAGTGGCTTGAATAGAGGGTGGATATAGTGTAGGTAGATGCGGTTTTCTAGTATTAGGATGAGGCTATATTAGCTAGAGTGAGGAAGATAGTGGCTATATGGAGGGAAATAGTGACACAAGGCCTAAGGGTTCTTATATATGTAGCTCAACAAGGTGGTAAGAGTGATGAGGAGGAGGATATTGAGGTTTAGAGGTCAGACGAGTGACCATTAGATGATACAGAGCTCCCATCAGAGATATGAGTTGTTCCAAGTTTTTATTTGGTTTGAAGTTGTACTAATGACCTTTATCGAAATCACAAAATATGCAATGAAATGTTATGTATGACATTCGTGAATGTCATCTTCTAGTTTAAAAAGATATGCTTCTAGTTAATTTCAATATTCTAGTTACATGTGAGGATCCGAAGGACATTACTCTGTGAGATATGAGAAGGATATAGTAGAAGTTTATTGTAATCTGAATATTGCCTCAGGACACTTTATATTGACCCTTTGGAGAATCACAATGTGGTATATAGTTTGAAAAGAGACCGAATCATATTTAGGAAGAAACCTTGCATATAAAATCTGTTGTAAACAAAATATTGACAAAAGTTTGAAGAAGACTGAGATTCGAACTTTACCTGAATTTTTTCTTGTCCATGTTAAGACATAGGTCCGAATTGATGATCCTGTATACTAGGCCAATACCTAGTGACCTGCTAAGTAACCTGAAGCATACCTCTGTGAAAAATTCCTAGACTCCACTTGGGCAAGGTTTTTTGTAATTCTGAGACTCTTTATGTGTGAGGACCTGTAGACATTTTGATGCCCTGAAGTTGACTCCTTTACAGTGGAGGACAACGCTGTGAGCTAATGGAGAATCACCTTGCTATGAATATGCACATGCAATCCATGTGAACCAAGAGGATTATATTTTCAGCAAGGATTAAATTCGCGTCAATTCTGATAAATCAAACTAATTTTTCCTCTCCTATGCCTTTCTTTCTCCTCAACAACAGAGTTTTGGCAAAATCATGATCTTGTGGGTGAAAAGGTGGTGTGTTGCTATTCTTTTGTTGAAACGATCATTTAAACCCTCTTTCTTGATGGTTTTTCAAACATTGAAGTTGCACCTAAAGATTTTGAATCCAACCACATCTTTAAATATGCTTTTAGATGCCTCTAAGGTAGCATATCTTCCTCCACAGTAATTTTTCAGCCCAGATCGCAATGTTTTCAGTAAAAATCAGTTTTTTTCATTCGAGGGAAAAACTAGGAGCTCAACATCTTCAAATAAACAATATTCAAGCGCTTTACAACTTTTCAACAGGTATTTTCATTAATCTTTCAACTTGTTTTCTCCTAAATGCTCAAAAATTCCGAATTCAATAGTTTGGTAGGAGTTCATGGCATATTTTTTCTTGTTTTGAAAATTTTGACTCAAGTTTTAGCAAAACTCCTCAAAATTTGATAGAATTACATTATAAAATCATTTCCTCACCTTTCCCATCTCTTTCAAAGAATTTTTCCCACATATCTGCCGTTTGTCCCAATTTTTCCCAAACCCTCACTACGTTTGAAAGACCAGACCTAAGTTTTAGCTTTATCCACCCCTTCCTATCATACTTTTTTGTCCCTTCCACTTCCATAATATTCCTAATATCCCTATACACTACCTGAAATTTTATCAAAAAATTAGAGCTCATTTTCCCCTTTCATCCCCCTGCATTCATCAAACATTGAAAATCCCTTGTTTCCCTACCCAGTTTTGTCAAATACAACAAGAAAGGTCTCATCATGAGCACTAAAAAGGAGAAAAATATTTATAATAAATGAGGAAAATTAAGTCGGATTGAGCCACATCAAATCACTGATATTATGAAATCGCCTTACTTTAGAATGTTATTTGAAGAAGCTGGTTACCTCCCTTTTTTCTAGAAAATCCAGGAGGTAGGATTCAATGTGAAGTCGACTAGTGTATTTTCTACCCTATTTAAAGAGAATGAGATCATCAAAGGCCATTAGAAATGTCAATGATTAGCCCATTATAGATAGACCATTAGAGTGGCTTGAATGGAGAGTGGATATAGCGTAGGTAGATGCGGTTTTATAGTATTAGGATGGGGCTAGATTAGCTAGAGTGAGGAAGATAGTGGCTATATAGAGGGTAACAATGACACAAGGCCTAAGGGTTCTTAGAGATGTAGCTCAACAAGATGGTAAGAGTGATGAGGAGGATGATAATGAGGTTTAGAGGCTAGATGAGTGACCATTAGATGATACATATCTCCCATCAGAGATAGAGATAGCTCTAAGTATGAGCCAAAATGCTTTTATTTTAATCATGAATACTATAGTGGGCGAAAATAAGATCTGATATGTTTAGGCTTGTCTTAGTAGAAGATCATAGTATAACGGGCACTAAAATTCAAAATTGAGGCAACGATTAAACAAAATATTATAGAAAAAAATATTAAGTATTTTAACTTATAGTTAACCGTAGTTTCATAGTGTTTTCCTCATTAGCCAGCTTGCAACAATAGGTAGACATTTCTACGCCTGAAATATTCATTGATCGAAGATCATTTTGCTTGCTTTAAGGTGACTATGATTTGAAATTGATTTTGACACCCCCAACATCAATTAACCTACAATTTATAGAAGGTTATTCTATCCCTCATTGAAAACTATTAAAAATTACAAAGACCTCTACAGTGTACGTGCTCACTCAATTTAAACCAAAATCTTGTGGGAAAATCGATACCCTAACTTAAGACTTCTAAGGGATCTGATTATAATTTGTAGGGGAGCCTTGCCTTAGTCTATTGAACCTCGGAAGCGACTCTTCATTGCAGTACCTTGGATCTTCATCATATTGATCTGGGAAAACTTCAATTCCTGGGCTCCATCCCTGCTGCTGGAAGCCCCAGGATCCAGGGATTGATTCTGACATGATCTTCTTTAGAAGTGGCAAGGTTTTCATATTATCCCTCATCATCCTAAAAGCCAAGGGTGGGCATCGCTATTCTAAATTGAGGCCGAGGGAGAATGTACGAGCTTTCAAAACATACATTGCTATTTGAAATCGAGGTCGAGGGAGAATGTATAAGCTTCCAAAAGATCCATTATTATTCGATGAATTGGAAAAAATACCAATGCAAAAGTTCAACCCTTCAAAATTAATTTGAATTTAACCAGATTGGTGCAAAATACTCGAGCTCATTCTTAGTAGAAATTCACTTTGAGGTTCTCCATTGGCTAGGATCAATATTTTGGAAAGTCACATATCCTATTTTTTTAAAACATTGGGAAACCTGTGCTTTTAAAATAATTTCACCTTTTAAGAATTTTTTTTTTGTGTGCATGTGATTTATTAATTTGTAATCTTGACTTGTGAATAAGGTGGTTTGTGTGTATTTTAGTTCTCATCAATTTTTTTAATTTAAATCTTCTAGAATGGTTGATGTGGGAGTTAATTATAGGAGTTATACTATCTATCTTAATGGGTAATGATGCTTAATTTAGTCTTACACAATTTTAGCGACAACATTTCACATTTGGGTAGATTTTTTTCCATCCAATATGTGGTCTAGCCTAGCCTAAGCACAACCTAATAGTGGGGAAGAAAATTTTCATTTGGTTGTTTTTATCATGAAAAGACTTGGTTTTGCATCTTATGGAGTCATGTTGAAGGTTAGATGAGGTTTATGATTATGGAAAATTCATATTGTCATTGCATTGAGGGTTTCAATGATGAGATTCTATTGCATAGTATGGAAAATTTGGTGTTCAGGAGGAACAATTGAAGAAATGTCGACTTTTTAAAGGTGCCACATGGAATATCTACTCATCAAGATTCATTAATTTGGTGAATATTTAATTTATGTTGTTGTTGTATTAAATGTGTTGACATATGAATAATTAGGGGCTTAAGGACTAGGGGTTAGGATTATGATTTATTTATGTGCTTAAAGATTATGGCTCAGCATATCTAGGTGATAAGGGGGTCAAGGGCCTAGGGATTATAGGGTTTTAGGGGTTTAAGATTCAAGTGTTAGGGGTTAGGGATTAGGGGGTTTAGGGGTTATGGGGTTGAGGTCTAAGGGGTTTACGAGTTAGTTCTTATTGGATTAGTGGTTAAGGGCTTCAGGGGTTAAGGGTTAAGAACTAAGGGCTTAGGGGTTAAGAGGTTAAGGGTCATGGGATTTAGGTGCGAACAAGTTAAGAAATTACGAGTTAGGGTTTAAAGTGTTTAGGGGTTATGGGTTAAGGTTTAAGGTTCAGGGTTACTTTATTCCTATGAAATTAGATGCATATGTGGACATTAGAAGAGAATATTTTTTCTCTTTGAAATAAAATACATCGAGGATATTTTGGAGAAATTTGATTGTCCATAAAAATGTAGATTAGATTTGGGGACCTTGTGGCTCTTTTCCTTGAACCCTAGTAGTGATTGAAAGATTTATTTGGAAGGGCTAGTGGAAAAAACCCCAATATGATCAAGAATATTAGTGTTGGAGCACCTATGGATTGGGAGAAAGGCTTAGGGGTTTTATGAGTTAAGGGTTTTAAGGGTTTAGGAGTAATGAATTAAGGGTAAAGGGTTAGGGCTTAGGGTGTTAGGGGTTAGGGGGTTGATGGTTAGGAGGTTTAGGTCTAGGGGGTTTATGAGTTAGGGGGTTTAGGGTTAGGGGGTTGTGTTCTAGGGGGTTTAGGGTTTAGAGGTTAATGGCTTAGTTGTTAAGAGCTTCATGGGTTAAGGGTTAAGCACCAAGTGCTTAGGAGTTAAGTTCTTAAGGGTTATAGGATTTAAGTTAACCGAGTCAGGGTTAGATCATGCATTCGAACTGGTCAGGCCATGCATTCGAGCGAGTTGGGTTAGGTCGGGTCGTGTCATGGGACCGTGTTAAAAGTCCTAACTTGTGACTACTCATGTGCCTTGTGCACATTCGTGTGGCCAATTTTCCAATTTCTCCCTCGTGCCTTCATTTGGTTCATGCATTCGGGTAGGTCAGATCAGGTCGTGTGAGGGCACCCATGTAAAAAATGCTAAGTTCTGACCACCTGTGTTCCTTGTGCATGTTTGTATGGCCCGTTTTCGTTTTTCTCCCTCGTGCCATCATTTGGGCGGGTCAAGTTGGGTGAGGGCGACCGTGTCAAAAATGATAAGTTGTGACTGCCCGCATGCCTGTGCACGTTTGTGCATCCTCTTTGCCATTTTCTCCCTAGTTCCTTCATTAGGGTGGGTCAAGTCGGGTCACATGAGGGTGATTGTGTCAAAAATGCTAAGTTATGACCGCCTCTGTGCCTTGTGCATGTTCTTGTGACTCATTTTCCATTTCCTCCTTCTTGCCTTGGTTCGGGCATGTCGGGTTGGGTCATGTGAGGGTTCCCAAGGAAACACGTCCTAAAGGGTCGGGTCATGTGAGCGTGCCCAAGGAAATGCGTTCAAGTGGGTCGGGTCATGTTAGGGCGTCTAAAGAAACGTGTTCGGGAGGGTCAGGTCGGGACGGGTGAGGTGGTGTCATGTGAGGGCACCCATTAAGGAAACATGTTCGGGTGGGTCGAGTACTCGGGTCAGGTCATGTGATTATGCCAAGGGAAATGCGTTCAGGCTGGTCGGGTCGGGTTGGGTCGGGTTGTGTGAGGGTGCCTAAGGAAACACGTTCGAGCTGGTCGAGTTGGGTCGGGTCATGTGAGGACACTCAAGGAAATGCATTAGGGCAGGTTGGGTTGGGTCATGTGAGGGTGGTCGTATAAAAAATTCTAAGTTGTGACCCCCATGTGCCTTATGCACGTTCGTGCGACCAATTTTTCAGTTTCTCCCTTGTTCCTTCATTTGGGCGGGTAGGGTCGTGTCGTGTAAGGGTGCCCAAGGAAACAAGCTCAGTTTGGGTTGGGTTGGGTCGTGTGAGGGAGGTCGTATAAAAAATGCTAAGTTGTGACCACCCCTATACCTTGTGCATGTTCGTGCGACTCATTTTCCATTTTCTCCCTTGTGCCTTCGTTCAGACGGGTCGGGTTGGGTCGGGTCTGGTCGTGCCTTGTGAGGGCACCCAAGGAAAGGTGTTTGGGCAGGTTGAGTCATGTGAGGGCGCTCAAGGAAACATGTTAGGGTTAGGGGATTGTAGATCCCTACATTGATAAATTTGGTTTCTTGGCTTACATTGCAGTCTAAGTAATGGTTCATTTTGTTCATACTTCATTTTGAAATGTTGGAGGTGTTTTATTTTATAGATTATATTCAGCTGCCTAGTGCTCCAACATGACTTGATAAGAATGGAGACTTGTTTGATTTTGTTTTGAGTTGTTTTTGGAAGGAATTTATGTTGGTTGTTTCCTAAAGGAGAACAACATTTATGGAGGATGTTTATCATTGTTTTTAATCAAGAAAAATCGAACTAAATTACCCAACTCACACTAACTCGCTTGAACCCGTTACCTTGGTTTCCCTCACACGACCCGACCCAACCTGACCTTTCGAAACACATTTCCTTGGGAACCCCGACATGACACGACCCGACCTAACCCACTCGAACACGTTTCCTTAGGTTCCCTTGCATGACCTAACTAGACCCGCACGAACATGCTCCCTTGGGTTCTCTTACACGACCCAACTCGAACTGACTCTGCTAGATTGAACGCATTTCCTTGGGTGCCCTCATGTGGCCTGACCTGACCAGACCCACCTGAACGCATTTCCTTAGGTGCCCTAACATGACATGACCCAAACCGACTAGCCTGAATGCATTTTCCTGGGTGTCCTCGCATGACACGAACCCACCTGACCCAATCCACCTAAACGCATTTCCTTGGGTGCCCTCACATGACATGACCCAAACCGACTCACTTGAATTTGTTTCGTTGGGCAGCCTCACAAGGAACGACCCGATCGAATCTAACCTGACCCACCTGCACGCATTTCCTTGGGCACCCTCACATGACCCAACACGTCTTGACCCGGACGCGTTCCTTGGGCACCCTCACATGACCCAACACGACCTGACCCATATCGAACACGTTTCCTTGGGTGCCCTCATTGTACGAAAAGATCGGACCTGACTCGAACCAAATGCATTTCCCTAGGTTTCACCACACAATCTGACCCGACCAGACACACCCAAATGTCGATTAAGGAACGAGAGAGAAAACGGAAAATGGGTCGCATGAACATGCACAAGGCACATGGTTGGTCACAACTTAGCATTTTTGTTACGGCTTGCCTCACATGATCTGACCCAAATGTGTTTCCTGTGGCGCCCTCACGTGGCACAACTCGACCCACCCGAATGAAGGCATGAGCGAGAAAATGGAAAATGGATCACACAAATGTGTAGTACAAGGCACATGGGCAGTCACAACTTAGCATTTTTTATACGGACACCCTTACATGACTCGACCCGATTCGACCGGCCTGAACACCTTTCTCTAGGCCCCCTCACACAACTTGACTTGCTTGAACGCATTTCCCTCAGTGCCCTCACATGACCTGACCCACCCCAGCCTACCCGAATGCGTTTCCTTGGTGCCCTTAGATGACACAACCCAACTTGACCCGCTCGAACACGTTTCCTTAAGTGCCCTCACATGGCCTGACCTGACCTACTCGAACATGTTTCCTTGAGCACCCTCACATGACCCTACCCAAACTGACTTGGCCAACCCAAACACATTTCATTGGGTGGCCTCACACGACTTGACTTGACCTGACCCACCCAAACGTGTTTCCTCAGGTTCCCTCACATGACATAACTTGACCTGACCCAACCTACTGTAACGTGTTTCCTTGGGAAACCTCACACGACCTGATGTGACCCAAACAACTCGAACGCATTTTCTTGGGTGCCCTCACATGACCTGACCTCAAATGGCCCGCCCTAACATGACTTGACCTGACACGAATCGACCTGACCCGACCTGACCTGATTCGACCCGACCCCACCTGACATGACTTGACACGACCCAACCCGACTCGACTTGACCCGCTTAAACGTGTTTCCCTAGGCACCCTCAGACGACCCGACCCGACCCGATCCACCGAAACACATTTCCCTGGGTGCCATCAAACGATCTAACTTGACCCGCCCTGACCCGCCCGAACGTGTTTCCTTAGGCACCCTCACATGACATGACCTGACCTGATCCACCAGAACGTGTTTCCTTAGGTGGCCTCACACGACCCGACCTAACCCACATGAACACGTTTCCTTGCGTGCCCTCACATGACCTGACCAAAACCAACCTAACTTGTCTGAACACGTTTCCTTGGGTGCCCTCTCATGACCTGACTCGACCTGACTCGCCTGAACATGTTTCCTCGGGCGCCCTCACACGCATGACTCGACCTGACCTGATCTGCCCAAATGCGTTTCCTCAGGCTCCCTCACAATATAACATGACCCAACCTAACCAAACTCGAATGCGTTTCCTTGAGCGTTGTCACACGACTCGACCCGACCCACACGAACGTGTTTCCTTAGTGGCCTCACACGATACGACCTGACTAAACCTAACCTAACCCACTCGAACACATTTCCTTGGGCACCGTCACACAACCCGATCACATGAACTAACCCATATGTGTTCCTTTGGTGCCCTCACACGACCTAACATGACCTGACTCGAATGTGTTCCTTTAGCACCCTCATCCAACCTAACCTGACCCACCCAAATGTCACGTTTCCTTGGGTTCCCTCACACTACATGACCTGACCAAACCCAATCATAGTAGTCACACTTCCGACACTTTGTTCATAACGTCGCACTTCCGGCGATACCCCTAAACTTCACTATTCTGACGTTTCGTTAATAAAAGTCGCACTTTTGACACTTAGTTCATAAAAATTTCACTTCCGACACTTTTTTCATAAATTTTTCACTTCCGACGATACTCCGTAAATGTCGTTAGAGCGACGCTTGTTGGCGGGATTAAAAAAATTGAGAAAAATTGGGGAAATTCCTGACAATACGTCAAAACTATTGGAAATAAAGTATCAAAGAATTGACCATATGTACTAGTGGAGGCTTGACTCATACCTTTATGGATTTTATCACCTAATATATGACTCATGTAAGGAGACTAAATCTACAACAAAAGACAAATGGAAGCAAACTAAAATAGTAAATTAAAATACCAACCAAATAGCTAACCATTCATAAGCAAAACTAGCTAAATGACATGAAAGGAAAAAATGTTTACACAAGAGAGGTTGAGGTACATGGATTGGGCCCTAATCCAAAATCCTATCTCTCTTGAACACAACCAGTAAGGCAAAGCTTGAATACTCATTTCATTTCAATAAGATAGTCTCATCACATCCATGAAAGTCTTGAAAAATGGGTTACAATAACAAAGATCCTAATAGATTTCTCCAAACTCCCAATCCAAATGAGATCTTGCTCAACTCTATTTAACCTAAAGGGTAGCTACCAATAGCTCCCTAGAAAATAGGTGATGAGTCAACTTGACTCCAAGTGAAGTATGGATTTGGGTGCACTTTGTATTGAGTTTTCTTGGTTGCCTTTGATTTTGATCTATTGGAGGGAATATCGAGGATCCCTTGGCTGCCTTTAGGAGGTAAGGAGGGTGGAAAACCCCCTATAATCTCTCCTTGTTGTCTACTCCGAGTCTTTATGACAAAATCTTCACAAAAATTCCATATCTTCATGATTATCTTGCATTTAACCTTATGGTTGGTACTTGAAGTATGTTAGCTTCAATCACCACCTACACTAGCATCATAAGACCATAATATAATAAAAAAGTCAAGAAAGGATATTTAATAAGGCAAAAAGGTGACCATTAACCCCCCCAAATGTACCTAGTGATGGATCTCATCACTATCGTCTCATATCACATGGGTTGATCAGGTTTAGAGACAAGATATATGTGATAGATAGTAGTGAACTCAATAAGGTGATATTGAGGGAGTTTCATGTGAAACCATATTCAAGTCACCTAGGTTATTAGAAGACACTCACCAGAGTGAATAAGTTACACTATTGGCCAAATTTGAAGAGAGGCATAGCAAATTTTGTGGATAGGTTCTTGATTGTCAATAGGTAATATAAGAGTGTAAGAATATAGGTGGACTATTATAGATGATTTAGATTCCAGAGTGGAAATGGGAGGTCATTTCAAAGGACTTTATCATAGGTTTAACAAGAAAATATAGACATCATGATTCCATCATGGTTGCGGTAGATAGGTTGACGAAGGTAGCACACCTCATTTCAGTGCATTCCACATACTTAGAAAATGATGTAGAACATGTATTCATTAGGGATATGTTCATATTGCATGGTGTCCTGAAGAATATTTTGTTAGAGAGGGATGTGAAGTTCCCTTCCAAGTTTTGGAAGAAGTTGTTCGCAGGCTTGGGCACAAAGTTGAACTTCAGTACAACATGTCATTTGGAAACTGATGGGAAAACAGAGAGGGTCAGTGGGATATATGAGGACATGTTCAGGATGTATGTGATGCATCAACAGTGAAAGTGGGAAGATTACTTCACACTAGTAGATTTCTCTTACAACAATGGGTATCAGTAATATTTCAGGATGAGCTCATTTGAGGCATTGTACCTAGAACATCTTGTCATGAAACTGACACCCAATCACAATGCGGCATGCAATAGCACAACATGGAACTCTCCTAGCATGTGTTGGAATGCATGTAGTCCCTAGCATGCCCTGGAACACCTTGGTTGAATGCATTGACATACATTAGAACTTGGCACACAATGCCACTTGGCATGTATTGGGACCTATTATTAGTGGGAATAGCATGCCCCTTTTGAAAAAGTTAAAGTCCTGATTTATTAACCCTCTTATGTGTTCATTTCCTTACATTTTAGCTAGGTTCTTCCTTTTGTTTCCTTGACACTTCTTGACACATATTGACATACCCTGGCACCTTGCACATCCTTAGCACCTGGCATGTATTGGCATATCTTGGCACTATTTGGCACATATAATTTGCAGCCCCTAGAACTCCCTAGCACACTTTGGCACTTCTCTACATGCCTTGATATTCCCTAGCATGCCTTACCAATTCTTAGAATACCTTGTTACTCCCTCCTTGGCATGACAGCTAGAACTCATTAACACTAGTCCCTGGCACACGTTCCTCATATTCATTAAATTCCATGAATTTGGACCTAGTGCTCCTTTAATATTTTGTACTAATACTCCTTAACCCTCCTCAACATGCATTAGCACTCTCTAGCACACCTTAGCACTCTTCAACATGCAATTCCACTTCATAGCATGCATAACACTCCCTGACACATGTTAGTGCTTGGCATGTGTTGGTGCTTGGCACATGTTGGTGCTTGGAAATTATTAGCATGCACGGAACACATTGAGATGACTTGGTATGATTTGGTATGGTTTAATATTAAATTTATTTGAGATAAATTTTTGGAAAGTATATGAGAAGCAACAAAGGAAGACATGGCACTTAGAATGTACTAAGACTTTTCAATTGGCACGTATTGGCACCTAGTTTTGGTGTGCCTAGCCTCTTATAAAAGGTAAATTGATGACTTATTAACCTTCTTATGTGTTCATTTCCTTGTAGTTTAACTTGCTTATCCCTTTTGTTTCCTTGATAGTCCCTATCACACATTGACACACCCTTGCACATCTTGGAATTCCTTATCACTTGGCACATCTTATCATGTTTGACATGACTTCACAATATTTGGCACACCTTAACATTCCCTAGCATGCCTTGGCACTCATTTCCTCACAGATAGCCTTTACTTTTTTTCATGACTTGGTGACCCAATCAAGTCCTTGGCTACTACAATTCATGTGAAAACATTTTCCTACTTCAACCGTAACAACTTGACCAATTGCACCTACTACAAGTAGATGGTGCGTTTTTCACCTAACAAATGCCTATAACTCATATTGTGCCACTCATTTCCAAGCTCAACTTGTCCCACTTAACTATTTACAAGGACAAGGATCACATGATATAGCCATGGCCATAAAACAACTAAGCAACATAGATTACACAAGCAATATTTCACATGTATGTTAAATTCACATAAACAATAGAACATTAACTGAGAGTTTTCAAGAACCATAAGATTCATAAGGCACACAAGATATAAGCTGACACAAGCTGAGTACCCCAAAACTTATATACAAAAATGTACAATATGCAATTATCTAGAATAGTTTAAAACATGAGCATGTAGCCAAAGTGTGCCACATATTATAAACAAAAAAAATTAACTAGAGGCAAAACAATGTTGTGCCTAGCACAAAGTGATATCCCTTTGTCTAAAACTTCTATGTCGATCCCCTTATAAAAAATGAATGCTTGCCTCTTGTAAACCCTATTCTAAACTTCCCCTAACACACTTCGTCACATTTGAATTTGCTAACACTACCTGGAACACACTCTTATTTGTTTTTTTCCATGCATTTTGAACTAGTTATCCCTTGATATGCCCCAACACTCCCTAACACTCTAATTCATCATCCATTGACATTTTACGACATGTGTTAGCATGCCTTTTCATTCCTTTGCATGCCCTGACCCTCCCTAGCTATCGTGCCCTCACAAGTACCCTTACTTAATTTTCAACTTGGGAACCCAACCAAGTCCTCGCTTGACTACAAGAGCTTGACCAAGTTATAGTTACTACAACTACACTATATTGTTGAATTTTGTAGCATTGAGGTACTCCACAAGCCTAGTGAGATGGATTTTTGTGAGTTTGGTCACAAAATGCTTTGTGGGAATAGAAGCCAAGAAAAGGGATTTTGAACCCAAGACTAGGTTTAAAATCTAAAATAAAATTAAAAGGGAAAATTAATGTTTCCTAAGGTCTAAGTGGATAAAACCCGTAAGTTTTAGAGGGTTCCTAAGAGGTCTAGGAAAAACTATTTAAGGAGTCCTTAGGATGAAGGAAATAACATCAAGTGAGAAGGAGCTCATTTGATCAAGGGGGTGAAGATAGATGTAGTCCTAAAGAGGCCATGATCATTATCATGTATAGAATTCATTAAGATGCCTCAATATGCTTTGGAATGGTTTAATATTAAATTTATTTGAGATCAGTTATTGGAAAGTAGAAGAGAAGTAACAGAGGATTATTTGGAACTTATAATTCACTAACACTTTGCACTTGACACTCATTTCCACCTAGTGTTGGTGTGTGTAGCATGCCCCGCTTGGAAAATGTAAATTGATGACTTATTAATCCTATGATGTGTTCATTTCCTTGTCTTTTAACTTGTTTCTCTTTTTTGTTTCCATGATAGTCCTTGGTGTTGTTATGCTAGCCCTCTCATAATAGGCGCAAAGGAAAAGATCAAGGTAAATGAAGAAAATCCTTTTGGAGGTGTGAGTAGGCTAAGTAAATATATGGGAAGTATGGTATGAAAATCCTCCCCTCATGGTAAGAGTGCGGACAAAGGAACCAATGGTGCTTCACATCTAAGCAAAGGGGGGGGCCATGGGTCATACAGGGGATAGTCAAAGAAAAGGTGCGACGTGGAGGGATTCTGGGGGTACCAAGGACGTTATGAGGAGGGTGGAGCTATACCCCCTAGAATGCATGACGTCACAAGTTGGCAGAGCAGGTTTTAACTGTTCCGTGGGGTGGTGGAGCATCACGAGAGGACTTCACATGCTCCCGCTGGAACCATTCAATGAAACCCTCGAGAATAATAGGTGTCACGATTTAAAGAAAAGGTAAGGTAAGTCAGGAAAGTCAGTACACGGCCAGTACTGGTATGAACTCGGCTTGTGGCTCACACCTACTCGGCTCCTGCTAGCCAACAACCTAATGCCATGTGCCCCATTATCGACATCCTTATGATGTGAGCCCTACAAGTTGGCACCCCAACCTCGTTTTCCCTAAATCTATAGCCTGTTTAACCCTGTCTTATGCCCATTTTTGGTAAAATACTTGTTTTTACAAACTTTTCGTGTAGTTAAGATTGAACTCCAACACCAGGTTTCTTTCAGCCCCCACGTCACTTTCCCTCTTAGGAATTCATCACTGGTTACAGGTATTTAGTTGTTCCCCCACCTTATATTTTTCCTTCCATTTTAATTTTCCAAATGGTCATGGGGAGATCCAAGCCCAGAAAGTCCGAACCTAAAACCCCACAAGCCCACGAGGTCTAGGCAATCCCTGGACTAGAACCTTTCATTGACATGCAAGCTTGTATCTGCGACCCTTAATACCCTTTCAGTGTCTCTCGTGTCAGACTGGACCTGTTAGAAATCCATGTGAAGGGGAAAGACCAGTTCAAAGTCATTCAGTCAGGCCTATATTACCAAATTGCTCTACCCACCTTTCCAGTTTCTGAGTTCATATGTTGGATCAAAGATGCCTATGATGAGTGTAGGGATGTATTTCTTTCGGCTCAGGGAAATAATATTTTCTTTATATCTCTCGAGGTCATTAAGGAAGCGCTCTGTTTCCCCCATTACCAAAATTATGTTTAGTTCACAGAGTTGTCCCTATCCCGCTAGTTTTCCAAGTTGCACTGGAAACAACAAAGTGAATTCCTCTCTTTCATTTCAGATTATGGTCTTACGACTATCCTATCTTCAGATATGGTGCCCTTGACCACATTCAGGGACAATCTCCATCTTGTTCTCGCTTTCATCTCAGGATTGCTAGGTCTTAGGGAGGTTGAGAGGGTGCCAAAACAATGTATAGCTCTCCTTTGGCTCATGTCCCAACCAAGTGTTGTTTTAGACATCCCCACTTTCCTCGCTTCGGCCATTCAAACCCAATTCCAATAACTACCCTCTCCGGGGGCTTTCCGGTTCTGCTCACTAGTGTTTTACCTCTTCCTATTTGAGCACGCTGACAAGTTCAAAGCTTTATGCCTCAAAAATATTTTGAGAATGAACATCCAACCAAGAACTATCTTTGAGTGGAACGTCTCAGTGCGTCAATAGCCTAATGGGAGGGGTTTTTCAAGGTTTCTGAATGAGTTCATGACCATTTCTTACACCATACTTCATGATAGCCCTCTGCCCAAGATTTTTCCCGAGCAGAAGGATTGGCTGCAGTTCAATGATGAGGAGAGAATATGGGAGTGGTACCTATTTGACAACTACACCGAGATCAGAGTCTATGGTTTAGACGTACCCCGCTACTTCATGTCGTTGTTCCCTACTATGTGGATTTTCTCCCTTGAATACATCCATCAAACCCTAAAAGTGGAATAGTTCCACTTCGTCCCCACGAAGAAAGGCTACATTCTCAAGTTCCCTACCACTATTGTCCTCTTCACCGTAAACTCAAGACACACCCTCTCGACAGTGGAGATGTTGCTTCAGGGGATGGATCTAGTACAGGGGAAATATTGGCCCTATGACTTGAAAGGAATCCTTTCCAATAGGAAAAGGAAGATTAATCCCACTAAATATGTACATGAGACTAGGCCCTTCATGGAATGGAGATCTAACCTTGATACATGGCCTTTGGCTCCGCAGATGGAGGCCGAATCTTCAGCTGCAGAAGGAAGGGGTGACACTGCTTCAACGAGTACAAAGAGAAGAGGGCAGGCCGATGAGGCCGATGATTCAGGGAAGAAAGAAGGTATAGATACAGGGGAGGGATCCCATCCCTCCAAGAAGCAGAGAACTAATGAGCTACATATCATCTGGGAAAATCTTCTGCAAGAGGAATTGATCCGGTACGAGGAGCCTAACAAGGGCAGGGCTGGTTTCATGGTAAATTATGATGGTTCTTCCTCTTCAGAACCCTCTAGGATATCGCAGACCATTTCATTCAACAAAGCCAAAGTAAGGGAAGAAATTGGAAATAGAAACCAGACAGTAAGGGAGAAACTCTGGGCAAAATTGGTCGCGTTGGTGGATAAATATCATACTCGGCTCACCTCCGAGCTTGATATGGACAAAGAACAGTTGATAATAGCTATCACAAAGGTAGTGCTGGACCCTACAGCTGATGTAGTTAGCTACCAAGCTTTGGAGGTCGCTTTGAACCTGGCAAAGGTTCCTTTAACTAACAAGCTTGGTCTCCACCAATGCATCGGGGATATGTGAAGAGACGAATTAGTAAAGCTTGTGCTTGCTCTGAGGAAACTGGAAGAAAAATACAAAGAGGTATTGGAGAACCAGAAGAAAGAGAAAGCTAGTGCCAGAGGCATCAACAACAACATGCGAAATCTCAGCAGAATAGTGAGGGAAAAAGGAAGCGACAAAGATGAGATGCAGAAGCAGATCATCTTGGAACTAGAGGCCAAAAACTCAGAGTTAAGGAAGAGACTACACATCCCCTTTGAGAAATATACAAAAACAGAGGATTTAGCCCAAGAAGAAAGGGAGAAATCATCTTTCGTTGATTTGTCATCCCAGGAAAGGGATGGGAATGCTAAGACAGCCGTAGAAATGGTTGCCCTCAGACAGAAAGTGGCTGAGTTACAGGCGAAATGGAACACACACATATGTGTGACTGCAACCTCCAATACACTTGGTACCACTCTAGCGCAGTTGTCCAAAGCTTTGTCAGACTTGCAGGTCTTAGAAAAGTAAGACTACACAACACATCAGAAAACACAGGAGTTGAAAGCTAAGCTAGAAGAAAGCGACAAGGTGGTAGCAACTCTGCAAGAAGAGGTGGAAGGAGCTAAAAGGGAGAAGATGAAACAGGAAAAGACTATCAAGGAACTGACCAATTAGATGAAAGGAGCACAACCCTCTTAGAAGCTAGGCACCTCATTTGGACCGACATTATATTGGAGGTAAAGCAACGTTGGAAATATATTACTTTAATGGATGATAAAAATATTACGGTCTGATTGTTCAAAGGGAAGTTGCAAGAAGGTCAAGAAGAAGCCGAGGCAAAGGTGGCCATGGCCAAAAGGTATATCACTTACCTAAATGGATTAGACTCTGAAGAGTTATTTATCCAAGGGATCAAATACTGTTTCAAGGGAGTGATGGAAATTAGAAGGATAATTGAGAAAGAGACTGCGCATGAAAACACATTGAGTGGTTTGGAACAGGTCGCCAAGGGAGTGGAGTGGTTTGATCAATAATGGGATGATCTGGTGAAATTAGGTGTCCCATCATGTTGGGAGCCTGTAATGGCTGCATTTTCAGGTCTAACGGATTATGAAGATAAGTTGACAGCCATTATGAATCAGACTGATCTCCCTTATGAGAAAACTATTCGCCTAAAAGCTGAAACAATAATTGTTGCCCTGGGCAAGGAAATTTCCCTTCTATATTAGATCAAGCAGCGCTTGCCTTTCCATGTAGATTACTCAGAATTGACTGATATACATGCCTTACTGGAGATTTTTTCCACTATTCCCCCACCAAGGGTGACCATATGGCAGAAATGCAGCGAGTATGTCAACATACCAGTCACCACACTGTCCCACCAGTCCCCGCCTCCTTAGAGACACAAATCTGGCTCTTCCACATCATCGACGCTTCCAAATCAGCTGGCAGCAATCACACCTCATCATCCCAAAAAATGATACTCATGATTCGGCCCAAGTGGTCTTTTACTTGTTATTTCTTTTACTTTGTAATATTGGGTGAAATCTTCATTTTACCCTATGCATTTTATTTTATGTTTAGTTATTATTTTTTTAGTTGGTGCCTTATTTAAGGCCACTATGTGGATCATGAGAGGCATTGTTCCTCATCATCAGTTTTGATTTTGATAAAGACTCAAAACAGAAAAGATATTTCTGTGAACGAATATTGGTCTAAAAAATATTTTGCAACACTCAACTGATGGTTATAAATGAGGGAACTTGAATCTGAAAGGGGATTCCAGATTTTCCAGAGCATAGACTGTTAGTTATGAATGTTCCATTTTGTAAAGTTTTAGGGAATTCTCATAGTATACATTGAAGGATCCCATTGTGAAATTGAAGCTGAGCTTTTCTGTTGTGAGAAGGATTCCTTATGAGATAAGTTATAGTTTATATTGCCTCTGTTATACTCTAATACAAATTTTCTTGGCATTTCAATTACTCGCGTTATATTACAAGTTATCGAAATGCAAGTGTTGATTAACTAGATGTGAATTTATCTGTGAAAAGGTACTCATATCTATTGGTCTATTGCGCTTTAAATATGGCTCGAAGCTTGAAAATATGTTCATATGTTACATCACATTTAACGCCTTTCTTCTGATATTAGCTTGGGTATATTCTCATGTTACAATAGGCCTACCTATTGTTAATATTCTCTTCACTAGCTACCATCGTTTCCACACTCTTTATTTTGATAACTGTGCACGGATTTAATGTTCGGCCCTCCTCATAACAGTTTAAATCCAACTTTTCCTTTTGATATGTGCTTATAGACCCTTATTTTTATACTACTGGACGTTATTGTTATCTACTCTCTGTTTCTAGTTGTCTTGGTCTCAACTTAAGAAATTTTAAATCCATTTCCAAACAAGAGGTCTTGTATTGTCAACCACAGAATGTTTTCCTGAATCCTCTTGGTTTAAGATGTCCTAGGAACTGGTCCATCACAACTCGGAGCTGTCTCTAGGAGTTACAACATATTTTTGGCACCATTTTCGGGGATCAAATTTGAATATCTTATCCCTGGGTATGACAGAAACACCTTCACCCTTTAAAATTAGGTGATCACGAAGGGTTGAGAGTTGTATATCCCTCACCTTGGCGATTCCACTATCCCTTGAAGTATAAAATCCATTTGCAGTACTGGTTTACCAAAAGCCCTACCTAAGGCCAGATACCTCTCAGATAAGAATGCCTTCTATATCTGAACCAGAGAAGAACTCATTCAAACTAATCTAGAAAGAAATACAACAACACACACTGATATACCAAGATTCTCTCTTGAAGACTCCTCATCTTCCTCACAACAAGCTCAATCCCAAGGCCCTGGTTCCACTGTAAGAGTCCTTGAAAACCCACCAGATAACCCTTTCCTTGAGCAATCAGAGGTAAAAGATGAAGCTGAGTAAGTAGATATTTCAAGGTTTGTCTCCCACTCCGGAAGCTAAAGAAATAAAGTAGGTAACCATCCCTCAGATTCTGCTTGCCCAAGCAAATCCATAGACTACCCTTCAATTTATCCCCAGTGTCATTTAGCCAAATATTCCTCTTACTCCACCCCCTCCCATGGCGGTTCATGGATTTTTTTTAAATAAGTATGCCCCCCTGGCATTACCGAAGATTCTAAATGACATGCCCCAAGGATACATGAAGCTCTTAGCCCCAATTTACCGATGAAGACAATAGTGCTATGAAAAATCATCTGGAAGACTTCTGTGCTTTCGCAAAGAATTTTAATGTTGAACATCTGGACGTGGTACTGATGCTATTTTTCCAATCTCTGGATGGAGAAGCTTGGAAGTGTTTCAAGACTCTTGGAGACCGCTCCATCACTAATTGGGAGGATATGGAAAATAGTTTCACCAGAAAGTGGGGAGAGAAAAGGGATGAAGGTTATTGCCTCACAGAGTTCAACACACTAAAGAAAAGGCATAATGAAGATGTGGCTGAGTTTATAAATAGAGTTAACCAGCTATACACCAACCTGTTAGCTGATATGAAACCTACCCAGACAGCTGCTAAGGTAGTGTTCATAAGAGAATTTGAATCCTAGTTTGTTTTCAACCTAAGGGAAAGGAAATCAATTTATCTGGATCAATCTTAGACTGATGCACTAGAGATAGAAGCTAACTTTTCATCTACATGAAAACCAGAAGGAAGGTTGCACCATGATTTCAGGTGAAGAAGTAAAGAAGAAGCTTCTTATTCAAACCAAGATAGGGAGGTAGCAGATGATAAGATTGAAGAGATGGAAAAAATTATTAAGAATTTTTCAATTAAATTGGTGATGCTTGAGTTGGAAGCAAATAACGCCTCATCTTGGCCATCTCAGACTACTCCTGACCAAGGATATAATCCACAATACCAAAAGTGACCGCTACAGATATTGCAGATAGATAAAAAAGAGCAGAAAGATCACATACAACCCCCTCTGTATTTGAAATGGAAAATGGAAGGCCCTGCTGAAGATGGTCCTAATGGAAAAGATGATCAATAACTCATTTATTCACAAGGCGAGGAGGTTGAGCTTTCCCTGCTAGAAGAGGAGGAGGAAGAGACAACAAACCTTACTGCAAATCCAAACATTGATGATTATTGTAGAAAGTTCTTGGATTTCATGCAAGCCCAATTCCACAAGAATTATGACCTTCGGTCTTCCAGGAAGAGGACACGTACTAAAGATCAAGTAGAAGATTCACCTCCTAAGGAGTCAACTTTCTGAAAGATTGATAAAAAAGGTAAGAAAAATGTTGAAGAACCCTCAGGAAAGAAAGGTACTCCCTCATCCTCATCCAAGTTGGTACCTGACCCTCTTGCACATCCTAAATGTATGCCCACTGATGAAAATCCCACTATCCTCACCAAGGAACCGAAAGAGACCACTGTAGAAAAGGGGCCCTATTGTGTAACTAGCTCCAAAAATAGAAGAAAAGAGATATCAACACCTTAAAATAAGCCACTTCGAGGGGGAAACCTCTAATACATTACATAAATGAAAAATTCTTGGATGATACAAATGAACAAAACCTCCTTCTATATATAGGAGTCCATGGGGCCACAATATAATCCTAGTGGGGCCACAATGTAATCCTAGCTGACCTAACAATAATAATGTAAGGGCACAATAATAACAATATGGGGACTACATGGCTACAATAATAACAAAAAGGGGGCTACACTAACAACAATAAGGGACTACACTAGTAATATATGGACCTAACATGCCCCTCTCCTTCAAAAAAGTTTTGTCCTCAACGCTTAAGTAGTTCTGGATGCTTCCGTATAAAATTGTCATTCTCCCATGTGGAATCTTCAGTGGGTAAGTTCTTCCATTTGATGAGATACTCTGAAATTGATCGTAGACTTGTCGAGTTCTTTTGTTTGTGTGGATCGTCTGATAATTCTTCGATGTGATGTTGATCTTCCTGTTGTTTCATTAGATTCTGCACCAAAGTTGGGTTATCCTTTGAGAGTTGGAGAACTTGTTGTTGATGCTCGATGTGATATTCCACTAATTTATCATCCATATTTGTTATTATTTGATCCTTCAAACCATCCAACTTAGCCTCCATTTCTACTTTTAAACCATCTATGTCATCCTCGGTTGCTGTTCGTAAGATCGAAATTTGTTGCACTTGGTACCATAATTTTTATATCTCATATTGCAATTCTTCCTCGTCATGCATAATAGTATAGCTTTCTAAGGGCTTAATGGGTATGGAATTATTTTTTGGAGGCATAATAGAACCCATTACTGAAAAATATTCTTCAATATTCCCTTGGAATCAATTCAACTTTATTCTTCAAACAAGACTTATGCAATTCGAAAAAAACAATACACACCTTTTTCTTGCTTTTGAGGAGCTCGATATTGAAATTGGATAATCTCTATGATTGAAGAACTTAAATATTTTAATTTTAGTATCGACGTAGCCCTCTAAATTATCTTTCGAATGCCACAAGTCTGACCTGATTTGGATTCTCCAAGACAAAGTTGTGTCCAATCTCCCACAATGACCTAATTCTGGACTATTCAGTAGAGAAAACTTGTATGACTTGCCACGTGTCACTGTTTCGTCATTTGTCTCTGAAATTTATATCCAAGAAACTAAATTCCATGTACTTGTGACCACTTTTTACGGCACTCCAATCCGATTCCCAGAGAGAGAGTCATTGAACTTTTCCCACGATCACCTCTTTGAGATGAAATTCAAGAGCCTGAAAAAGCACTACCTTCCACAGATGATATCTCTGAAAATATTGTGAACCAAGCTTTGAACGTTTTAGAAAATATTCCTTAGGATTCCAGCTTCGCACCATACGAAATTTAGATTCTGAACCTTCGTAGAAAAAACATTATAGTGCAAATTCCATGATGACCTATTTAAGAGCCTGAAAAAAGACCTAACTTCTATAGATGATATCTCCAAAAATATTGCGAACCAAGCTCTAAAATGTTTTAGAAAATCTTCCTCAGGATTTCGGCTTTGCACCCTAAAAATTTCAGCTTCTGAAACTTCACAAAAAAAAAGTTATAGCGCAAATGCCACGAGGACCTGTTTGGAGCAGCGAAACCCTAGAATCCAAAGCTCTGATACCAAATGTTGTGTAACCAGCTCCAAAAATAGAAGAAAAGAGATATCAACACCTTAAAAATAAGCCACTTCGAGGGGGAAACCTCCAATACATTACATAAATGAACAATTCTTGGATGATAAAAATGAACAAAACTTCCTTCTATATATAGGAGTCCATGGGGCCACAATATAATCCTAGTGGGGCCACAATGTAATCCTAGCCGACCTAACAATAATAATGTAAGGGCACAATAATAAAAATATGTGGGTTACAGGGGTACAATAATAACAACAAGGGGGAATACACTAACATAATAAGGGACTATACTAGTAATATAGGGACCTAACATGCCCCTCTCCTTTAAAAAAGTGTTGGGTATAGGAAACAATTTAATTCTTTGGCTACCTTACAATGAATAAAATTATGGGTGCTACTTGAATCAATCAACACTATTACCTTTTTCTTCTTGATTTTTCCTTCTATCTTAAGAGTTTGAGGAGTGGTAATTCCTGCCAGTGCATTACATGATATGGTCGGATTCATTTCTTCCTCTTCAAGTTCTGGTAATATTGTTTGAACTGGAAGATTTTCACTGATAACCTTCTTTAAGCATGAAACATGGAAAATTTGATGTACTCACGAAGAAGCAGGAAGCTCCAATTTGTATGCCATAGTACCAATCTTTTGCAACACCTTGTAAGGACCATAGTACTTTGGCGATAATTTATTATCCTTCTTTGCTTGCTTGAGGGACATTTGTTTGTATGGTTGTAGCCATAAAAATACCCAATATCCTACATCAAAACTTCTCTCCAATACATAACAACAAGGGGGGCTACAATAAAATAATAAGGGGCTACACTATTAATATAGGGACTTAACAGGCCCACTTTTTTTAATCTCCAAAAATAGTTAGATAAAGTTAAAATCCATGTTCCTTTAGTCGAACTCCTAAAAAAACCCCCCTATAAAGCTCAGATCTCTTAGTTCATGCTTCCTCATGGGGTAAATCCACCCCCAGACTTTCCTAACCTTCAAGAGGAAAGCCCCATTGTAGTATTTGGCCCCCATGTAGCAGAGTTAGACTCTACAACCCCACCCTTTTATGTCTCTTTAGTCATCCATGACTTTTTGTTACATAATTGCATGTTGGATTCGAGGGCATCACATAACCTGTTACCTCTTTCAGTCATGGAGCAACAGGGATTGCAGATCACTCGACCCTACAAAGACCTCTATTCATTCGACTCCAAAAGAGTCAAATGTCTTGGGATGATTAAAGATCTGGTGGTAAACTTGGCTCAAATCCCAGCTAGGAGTGTTGTCATGGACATAGTAGTTGTCGATATCCCAGCCTGTTTCGGAATGCTTCTATCTAGATCATGTGGTACTAATATTGGAGGGTCGATCAAGCTTGATCTTACTTATACAACTATTCCAATGTTTGGAGGACAAAAAAGAAGGCTATATAGGGAGTCAATATTTGTGAAAATGGTGACCAGAGTCGATGGCTCAGTAAATTCTCCGGTATATAGTAAAGAGGGGGTGTTCTCCTGTCTAATGCTTGAGGAGGACCAAGAGTTTTTGGAGGAACTAGCATCCAGCTTATTGAGGCCACAAAAATATTCAAGTGATGATGAAAGGGGAATTTTGACTCTGCACTTTGATGGAGCGAATTCAAGAGAAGGAAATGGAGTGGGAGTACTTTTAATCTCCCCTACTAGACAATTAGTCCCCTTCTATTTTAAATTGGAGTATGAGGCCACCAATAATGTGGCTGAATTCGAGGCACTACTTTTGGGCTTACAAATAGCCAAGAACATGAACATTTGGAGTCTTAAAGTGTTTTTTGTGAAACCAGCTCCAAAAATATAAGAAAAGAGATATCAATGCCTTAGAAATAAGCCACTTTGAGGGGGAAACCTCCAATACATTACATGAATGAACAATTCTTGGATGATACAAATGAACAAAACCTCCTTCTATATATAGGAGTCCATGGGGCCACAATATAATCCTAGTGGGGCCACAATGTAATCCTAGCCGACCTAACAACAATAATGTAAGTGCAATAGCCAATAACCATATGGGCTACAGGTACAACAATAAACAATAAGGGGGGGACACACCAACACATTAAGAGACCGCACTATTAATAGCAGGGATCTCTTAACATGCCCCTCTCCTTCAAACAAGTGTTGTCCTCAACGCTTGATTATTTCTTGATGCTTTTGTATAAAATTCTCATCCTCCCATGTGAAATATTCTACAAGAAAGTTCTTCCACTTGCTGAGATACTCTGAAATTGATTGTACTTTTCGAGTTCTTGTTTCTGTGACTGCTTCATAAATTTTTTTGATGTGATGTTGGTCTTCCTATTGTTTCATTAGATTCTGAACCAAAGTTAGGTTATCCTTTGAGAGTTGGAGAACTTGTTGTTGATGCTCGATGTGATCTTCCACTAATTTATCATCCATATTAGCTATTATTTGATCCTTCAAACCATCCAAAATAACCTTCATTTCTGCTTTAAAACCATCTATGTCATCTTCGGTTGCTCTTCATAAGATCGAAATTTGTTGCACTTGGTACCATAATTTTGATACCTCATACTGCAATTCTTCCTCTTCATGCATCATAATATAGATTTTTCAGGGCTTAATGGGTATGGAAATATTTTTTGGAGGCATTATAGAACCCAATATGATACAAATTCTAAAATATGCCCTTGGAATCACTTCAAACTGCTTTTTCAAACAAACGTTATGCAATTTTAAAAACCAAATACACACCTTTTTATTGATTTTGAGGAGCTCGATATTGAAACTAAATTATCTCTATAATTGTAGATCCTCAATATCTGAAATTAAGACCTTTAGTAGCCCTCTAAAGCTTCTTTCAAATGCCACAATTCTAATCTAATTTGGATTCTTCAAGGAAAAGTTATGTCCAATCTCCCACAATGACCCAATTTTGGAATGGTTTTGTAGAGTGAAATTGTATGACTTGCCACGTGTCACTATTTCCTCCTTTGGATCTAAAATTGATAGAACAAAAACTATAGTTAGCTTACTTGTGGCCGCTTATTACATAATTCCAATCTGATGCTCAGAGAGAGAGCTATGAATATTTTCCCACGATCACCTCTTTGAGATGAAATTCAGAAGCCTCAAAAGGCCTTAACTTCCACATATCATATCTCCGAAAATATTGCGAATCAATGTCTAAAATTTTGTGATCCTGTTCCTCAGGATTGTGGATTTAGATTATAAAAATTTTCGCTTCTGAACCTTCGTAGAAAAAAATTTATTACAACAATACCATGATGACCTGTTTAGGTTAAATTCAGGAGCCTGAGAAATGACCTAAATTGCATAGATCATATCTCCGAAAATATTGCAAACCAAGCTTTGAAATTTTTCGACGATGTTCCTCAGGATTTTAGCTTCGTACTCTAAAAATTTCAGATTCTGTACCTTCGTAGAAAAAACGTTATAGAAAAAATTCCACGATGACCTGTTTGGAGCAGCGAAACCCTAGAATCTCAAAGCTCTGATACCAAATGTTGTGAAACCAGCTCTAAAAAGAGAAGGAAAGAGATATCAATGCCTTAGAAATAAGCCACTTCAAGGGGGAAACCTCTAATACATTACATGAATGAATAATTCTTGGATGATACAAATGAACAAAACCTCCTTCTATATATAGGAGTCCATGGGGCCACAATATAATCCTAGAGGGGCCACAATGTAATCCTAGCCGACCTAACAATAATAATGTAAGGGCACAATAATAACCATATCGGGGTTACAGCGGTAAAATAATAAAAATAAGGGGGGATACACTAACATAATAAGGGACTACGCTATTAATATAGGGACTTAACAATTTTTGGAGACTCAAAGTTGGTGGTGAGATAGATTAAAAATCAGTGCAAAACCAAACATCCTCGGCTAAGGGCATACAGGAACGAAGTATGGGACTTGGTGGAGAAATTTTTTGTAATATTTAACATATATTTTATGCCAAGAGATCAGAACAGGATGGCTGATTCGCTGGTTTTGGCAGCAAGTAATTTTCGTCCAACTGAGAATCCACTTCTGAGATATGAAGTGGAGGTGCGTTATCACCCCTCCATCCCAGACAACTTCACATGCTGGCAGGTATTTGAAGATGAAGAGAATATGAAATGCTTCGTGGAAACTATTGGAGAGTTCTCTAACTTGATCATCGATACCGGGGAGGAAGGGGAAACCGAAGAAAAAGCCCAAAATAAATGGCAAGAGATGGTGGCTGGTGACAAAATGCTGAAGCTGAAAGGAAATGTGATCCCCAGAGGTTTAGTACCTTTGGAGATATTTTTTGATAAAAATGACGTTCCCATTAGCTCTAATAAGTTGACGCCGGAAGCTCAAGTAGAAGATGTTAACTTTGGAACGGATGAGGATCCTAAGATAGTTAAATTATCTAAAGGAGTCCCAGAAGAACACAGAGAAAGGTATTTGCAATTGTTTCACTCCTAGAAGGATGTTTTTCCTTGGTCTTACCAAGATCTGAAAACATCTGACATAAGTATCATCCAGCATAAGATCCCACTCAAGGCAGATGCCAAGCCACATAAGTAGAAGCTAAGGCATATTAACCTTTTGCTACTTCCCGCCATAGAGAAAGAAATCAAGAAGTTACTAAAGGCTAAGACCATTGTGCCCCTGAGGTATTCAAAATGGGTGGCTAGCCTGGTACCTGTCCAAAATAAGAATGGAGAGATAAGGTTATGTGTAGACTTTCAGAACTTAAACAGGGCATCCCTTAAAGATAACTATACCCTCCCAAAAATGGATCACATATTGCAGAAAGCGGTTGGGTCCTCTCACATGTCCATGATGGATGGGTTCTCTGGATATAATGAGGTGGTAGTCCTTCCTGAAGATCAAAAGAAGACGACATTCACCACCCCATGAAGCGCTTTCATGCATGCCCGAATGCCTTTCAGTTTGATAAATGTTGGAGCCACTTTCCAGACAGTGATGGAAATCACATTTATAGGAGACAAAGACAAGTTTGTAGTGTATACCTAGATGATTTCACCATCTTTTCGAAGGATGATGCTAAACATATTGAGCACCTGCACCAGAATTTTGAAAAATGTCGTAGGTATGGTTTGTCCCTAAATCCTTAGAAATCGATCTTTGCTTTAGAAGAAGGAAAATTATTGGGCCATATTGTAACTAAAGCAGGAGTAAATATTGATCCAAAAAGGGTGGAGGTAATCAATGGCGTGTCCTTACCCTAAAATAAGAAGGAAGTTTAGGTATTCCTCGGACGCATAAATTTTTTGAGAAGGTTCATCCCGAACTACGCGGAAATAGTTCGGCATATCATCGAAATGATTAAGAAAAGAAATGATGCAAAATGGATGAATGAGTCAAGATAAGCATTTAATAGAATCAAGAGTGCCTTTGCAGAAGCCCCAGTACTAGCGAGAACAGATTACGGTAAGAAATTCATGATCTTCTCATTTTCTTCCCCACATACTATAGCCGCAGTATTATTACAGAAAAATGAGGAAGGGTATGAACAGCCCATCGCTTTTTTTAGTTAGGTACTTCGAGATGCCAAACTAAAATATAACATTTTAGAGAAACAGGCATATTCTTTGGTGAAGTCCTTAAAGGATTTCTGAATGTACGTGCTAGAGTCAACCGTCACTGCTTTTGTGCCTACTGCCGCAATTAAAGATATTCTAATTCAAGGGGATAGTGAGAGCAAAAGACGCAAATGGATTGCTAAGATCCAAGAATATGAATTAGACATTCGCCCCACAAAGCTTATCAAGGGACAGTGTTTAGCCAAAATTTTGTCTGAGTCTAAATGTCAAGCTCTAGGAATAAATTTATCCATAGGAACTGGGGAGTTACCTGAAGGCACGGAGGAACAACCCGAGATAGAAACAGTTGTGCAGAAAACACACATGAAGTATCTGGTCTATGTTTGGTATAAGGATATTGTAGAATATATTTTAACTCTCAAGTGTCCTTCGAACTTCGATAAGGATAAATATCGAACATTAAGGTTGAAGTCCCAAAAGTATATTGTTGAAAATGGATGATTATATTGGAAGGACCCCTCAAGAATCCTACTATTGTGCCTCATAGAAGCTGAAGTGGAGGAAGTTATGGCTGAATTCCACGAAGGCATTTGTGGAGGCCACTACAGTTGGTGGTCTACAACCCATAAGATATTGAAATCGGTCTTCTTCTGGCCCAAATTGTTTGGGGATGTACATGCTTGAGTCAGGACTTGTGAAAAATGTCAAAGATTTGCTGAAAATAAAAATTTGTGCCCTTACCTATGATCCCAGTACATATAGAAGAGCCTTTTCAACAATGGGGGATAGAATTCATCAGGGAAATTCACTCGGCATCCAGTGGTCAACATATATGGATCCTAACCACCACTGACTACTTCACCAAGTGGGTAGAGGCTATACCAGCAAGGAATGGAACTGACGTAGTGGTGATCAGGTTCCTAGAAGAAAATATCATATCCATATTTGGTTGTCCGACTAAGATTGTGACAGATAATGTGTAGGCTTTCAAAACAGTGAAATTTACCAATTTCTATTAGCAAAAAATATCACCCTGGGGGACTCCACTGCCTATTATCCCCAAGGGAATGGATTTTCTGAGTCTTCCAATAATACATTAGTAAGAACATTAAAGAAAAATATAAACGAAAGTCAGAAAAATTGGGATTCTCGGCTTAAATTCGCACTATGGGCAAACAGGCAAGTCCCCATATGAACTAGCCTATGGTCGAGCAGCAGTCTTCCTAATTCAACCTTCTTTTCCTATGGTTAGGTTCCTTCAGGATAGCCAAGAAGAGCCCAACGATCTTACCAGAAGAATAAACCATTTGGTTGAGTTAGAGGAGACTCAGAGCCAAGTAAATGATCGGTTAGCAGAATACCAAGAGAAAATGAAGGATTTGTTTGATCAACATGCCAAAGACGAGGAAATGCAAATATGGGATTTAGTACTAATATGGGACATTAGGAGAGCTGAAAAGGGTAAATATGGAAAGTTTGACCCACTATGGTTTGGACCTTTCAAAATTTCTGAGGTCAAAGGCAATAACACCTTCGCACTAGAGAATTTGGAAGGTGATGTGATTGAGATGCCCATAAATGGGCAGTTTCTAAAGCCCTATTTTCAAAACTGACCCGGGTCCTAGAGCCCACTCTATTATAGTGTATATATTTGTTGTTACTACTTTCACAGTTGATGTTTGTTTCACCATAAGGATGTGTGAAAATTTTGAAAGAGGCTATGGCTTTCAAAGAATGGGCTACAAATGGTCTTCGATGTTCTCGACATGTCTGAGGATGAACATGACATCCCCAGGTGGATCCAATGTTGTTATGTTATCCCTCTCCTAATAGGTGCAAAGGAAAAGCTCAAGGTAAATGAAGAAAATCCATTTGGAGGTGTGAGCAGGATAAGTAAATATATAGGAAGTATGGTATGAAAACCCGCCCCTCATGGTAAGAGTGCAGACAAAGGAACCAATGGTGCTTCACAACTAAGAAAAGGTGGGGCCACGGGCCATACAGGGGACAGTTGAAGAAAAGGCGCCACATGGAGGGATTCCAGGGGTACCAAGGACGTTATGAGGAGGGCGAAGCTATACCCCCCGGAATTCATGACGTCACAAGTTGGAGGAGTAGGTTTTAACTATTCCATGGGATGGTGGAGCATCATGAGAGGAATTCACATGCCCCAGCCATAACCATTAAGTGGACACCTCGAGAATAACAGGCGACATGATTTAAAGTGAAGGTAAGGTAAGTCAGGAAAGCCAGTACATGGCCAGTACTAGTATTAACCCAGTGTGTGGCTCACACCTACCCGGCTACTGGTAGCCAACAACCCAATGCCACGCACCCCATTTTCGACATCCTTATGATGTCATCCCTACAAGTTGGCACCCTAACCTCTTTTTCCATAAATATATAGCCTGTTTAACCCTGTCTTATGCCCATTTTTGGTAAAATACTTGTTTTTACAAACTTGTCGTGCAGTTAAGCTTGAAATCCAACACCAGGTCGCTTTTAGCCCCCGCATTGCTTTCCCTCTTGGGTATTCCTCACTGGTTATAGTTATTTAGTCGTTCCCCCACCTTATAGTTTTCCTTCTGTTTTACTTTTCAAGATGGTCATGGGGAGAGCCAAGCCTAGAAAGTAGGGACCTGAAACCCCACAAGCCCACGAGGTCATGGCAGTCCCTGGACCTGAACCTTTCATTGACACGCAAGCTCATATCTGTGACCCTCAATACCCTTTCAGTGTCTCTCATGTCAGGCCTGACCTGTTAGAAATCCATGTGAAGGACCAAGACTAGTTTAGAGTTGTTCAATCAGGCCTATATTACCAAATTTCTCCGCCCACCTTTCCCGTTATTAAATCCATATGTTGGCTCAGAGATGCCTATGACGAGTGCAGGGATGTATTTCTTTCGACTAAGGGAAATAATATTTTCTGTATATCACCCAAGCTCATTAAGGAAGCCCTCTGTTTCCCCCATAATCAAAATTATGTTGAGTTCACAGAGTTTTCCTTGTCCCACCAATTTTCCAAGTTGCCCTGTAAACAACAAGGTGAATTCCTCTCTTTCATTTCAGATTCTCATCTTACGTCTATCCCATCTTCAAATATGGTGCCCTTGACCGCATTTAGAGAAAATATCCAGCCTGTTCTCTCTTTCATCTCAGGATTGCTAGGTCTCAGGAAGGTCTCAGGGTGTCAAAATAATGTGTAGCTTTTCTTTGGCTCATGTCCCAGCCAGGTATTGTTTTAGACATCCCCACTTTCTTGGCTTTGACCATTCAAGCCCACTTCCAAGAACTACCCTCTTCGGGGGCTTTCTGGTTCTGCTCACTAGTGTTTTACCTCTTCCTTTTTTAGCACACTGACAAGTTCGAAGCTTTAGGCCTCAAAAATATTTCAAGAACGAATGACCAACCAAGAACTGTCTTTCACTGGAACATCTCAGTGCGCTAACAGCCTAACAGGAGGGGTTATTCAAGGTTTCTGAATGAGTTCATGACCATTGCTTACACCATAATTCATGATAGCCCTCTGCCTAGGATTTTTCTTGAGTAGAAGGATTGGCTACAGTTATATGATGAGGAGAGCACAAGGGACTGGTACCTGTTTGAAGACTACACCAAGATCAGAGTGTATGGTGCAAACGTACCCCCCTACCACCTGTCGTTGTTCCATGCTATGTGGATTTTCACCCTTGAATACATCCATCAAACCCTGAAAGTGGACCAGTTCCACTTTTTCCCTGTGAATAAAGGCTACATTCTCAGGATCCCTACCACTATTGGCCCCTTCACCGTAAGCTCAAGGCATGCCTTGTCCACAGTGGATACGCTGCTTCAAGGGATGGATCTAGTACAGGGGAAATCTTGGCCCTATGACTCGAAAGGAATCCTTTCCAATAGGAAAAGGAAAATTAAGTCCACTGCATATGTACATGAGACTAGGCCCTTCATGGAATGGAGAGCTAACCTTGATAGATGGCCTTTGGCTTCACAGATGGAGGTCGAATCTTTGGCTGCAGAAGGAAGGGGCGACACTGCTTCAACAGGGTTAGAGAGAAGAGGTTAGGCTGATGAGGCTGATGTTTCAGGGGAGCAAGAAGGTATAGATATGTGGGAGGGATCCCATCCCTCCAAGAAGAAGAGAACTGATGAGGTGGAGATCATGTGGGAAAATCTTCCGCAAGAGTAATTGATCCAGTACGGGGAGCCTGAGAAGGGAAAGGCTGGTTTCATGGTAAATTATGATGGCACTTCCTCTTCAGAACCCTCTGGGATATCTCAGGCCATTTTGGGCAACAGAGCCGAAGTAAGGGAAGAAATTGGAAATAGAAACCAGATAGTAAGGGAGAAAATCCGAGCAGAATTGGCTGGGTTTGTGGATAAATATCATACTCGGGTCACCTTCGAGCTTGAAATAGACAAAGAACAGTTGATAATAGCTATCACAGAGGTAATGCTAGACCCTACAGCTGATGGAGTTAGCTATCGAGATTTGGAGGTCACTGTGAACCTGGCAAAGGTTCCTTTAACAGACAAGCTCGGTCTCCACCGAGCATCAGGGATATGTTAAAAGACGAAGTAGTAAAGCTTGTGCTTGCTTTGAGGAAGCTAGAAGAGAAATACAAAGAGGCATTTGAGAACCAAAAGAAAGGGAGGGCTAGTGCCAAAGGCATTAGCAACAACCTACAAAATCTTAGGAGAATAGTGAGGGAAAAAGGAAGCGACAAATATGGGATCCAGAAGCAGATAATATTGGAACTAGAGGCCGAAAACTCAGAGTTAAGGAAGAGACTACACATCCCCCACAGGAAATATATAAAAACAGAACAGTTAGCGTAAGAGGAAAGGGAGAAATTAGTTGTCACTAATTTTTTGGCCCAGAAAATGGATGGGAATGCTAAGATGGCTGCAGAAATGGTTTCCCTCACACAGAAAGTGGCCAAGTTATAGGGGAAATGGGACACACATGTATGCGTGATCCCAACCTCTGATACGCAAAATACCACTCCTTGCAAGTGATCAAAGTTTTATCGGACTTGCATGTCTCTAAAAAGAAAGCCCACACATCACATCAGAAAATATAGGAGTTGGAAGCTAAGCTGGAAGAAAGCGACAAGGTGGTAGCAACCCTCCAAGAAGAGGTGGAAGGAGTGAAAAGGGAGAAGTTGCAATAGGAAAAGACTATCAAGGAATTGACCAATCAGATGAAAGGAAATACAACCCTCTTAGAAGCTACATGCCTCATTTGGACCGACATTATATTGGAGGTAAATCAACATTGGAAATATATTACTTTAATGGATGATAACAATATTGTGATCCGATTGTCCAAAGGGAATTTTCCGGAACGTAAAGCAGAAGCTGAGGCAAGGTGACCATGGCCAAAAGGTTTATCACTTACCTAAATGGATTAGACTCTGAAGAGTTAGTTGTCCAAGGGATCAAAGACTGTTTCAAGGGAGTGATGGAAATCAGAAGGGTAATCAAGAAAGAGACCGCGCGTGCAAACACATTGAGTGGTTTGCAATAGGTTGCCCAGGGAGTGGAACAGTTTGATCAAGAATGGGATGAGCTGGTGAAAGCGGGCCTCCCATCATGCTGGGAGCCTGTAACGACTGTGTTTTCAGGTCTAACAGATTATGAAGAGAAGTTGATAGCCGTTATGAATCAGACTGATCTCCCTAATGAGAAAAATACTCGACTGAAAGCTGAAACAATAATTGCTGCCCTGGGCAAGGAAATTTCCCTTCTCTGTCAGATCAGGCAGCACTTGGCCATCCATGTAGATTACTAGGAATTGACTAATATATAGGCCTTAGTGGAGATTTTTTCCACTATTCCCCCACCAGGGTGACCATATGGGAGAAATCCAGTGAGTATGTCAAGATACCAGTCACCACACCATCCCACCAGTGCCCGCCTCCTCAAAGCCACAAACCTGGCTCTTCTGCATCATGGGTGCTTCCAAATCAGCCAGCAGCAACCATGCCTCATCATCCCAAAAAATGATACCCATGATCCGGCCGAAGTGGCCTTTTACTTGTTATTTCTTTTACTTTGTAATATCGGGTGAAATCTTCATTTTACCCTATGAATTTTATTTTTTGTTTAGTTATTATGTTTTCAGTTGGTGCCTTCATTAAGGCCACTATGTAAATGATGAGAGGCATTTTTCCTCATCATCAGTTTTTATTTTGATAGAGACTCAGAATAGAAAAGATATTTCTGTGAACGAATATTGATCTAAAATATCTTTTGCAACACTCAGCTGATGGTTATAAAGGAGGGAACCTGAATCTGAAAGGGCATTCTAGATTTTCCAGAGAAGATATTGTTAGTCATGAATGTTCCATTTTGTAAATTTTTAAGGCATTCTCATAGTATACATTGAAGGATCCCATTGGGAAATTGAAATTGAGTTTTTCTGTTATGAGAAGGATTCCTTATGAGATAAGTTACAGTTTGTATTCCCTCTGTTATACTCTAATAGCAATGTTCTTGGCATTTCAATTACTCTCTTTATATTACAAGCTACCAGAATGTGAGTGCTGATTAAATATATGTGAATATATCTGTGAAAAGGTACTCATATCTATTGGTCTATTACTCTTTAAATATGGCTCGAAGCTTGAAAATATGTTCATATGTTACATCACATTTAACACCTTTCTTCTGATATTAGCTTGGGTAGATTCTTATGTTACAATAGGCCTACCTATCGTTAATAGTCTATTCATTTGCTACCATCATTTCCACACTCTTTATTTTGATAATTGTGCATAGATTTCATGTTCAACCCTCATCAAAGTAGTTTAAATATAGCTTTGAATTTTGAAATGTGATTATAGAGCCTTATTTTTATACTACTGGACATTATTGTTATCTACTCTCTATTTCTGATTTTCTTGGTCCCGACTTATGAAATTTTAAATCCATTTCTAAACAAGAGGTTTTGTATTTTCAACCACAGAATGTTTCCCTGAATCCTCTTGGTTTAAGATGTCCTAGGCACTAGTCCTTCACAACTCAGGGTTGTCTCTAGGAGTTACAACACTTGCATGTATTGTCACACCATTGCAGATATTGGCATGCCTTAGCACTTGATACATCTTAACATATTTGGCATGCCTTCAAACTATCTAGCACATGTTAGAATTCCCTAGCATGCCTTGGCACTCACGATCTCACAAATAGCCTTACATTTTTTCATGACTTGGGAACCCAATTAAGTCCTTATCCACTCCAGTTCATGTGACATTAGTCTGCTTCAGCTGTAACAACTTGATCAATTGCACCTACTACAAGTATATTGTGCCTTGTTCACCTAAGAACTTCCTATACCTCATCTTAGGCCAATCTTGTCTAAGATGAACTTTTCCCACTTAAGAACTTACCAAGACAAGGATCACATCTAGCCATGGCCATAAAACAACTAAGAAAAATAGCTTACATAGGAAATATTTCACATCTATGTCTAGTTTATATAAATAGTAGAGCATTAACTGAGAGTTTTCAAGAACCACAAGATACAAAAGACACACAAGATATAGGTTGACACAAGTTGAGTTCCCCAAAAATTATACACAACAATGTAAAATATGGAATTTCCTAAAATAGTTTAAAACATGAACATTCAGCCAAAGTGTGCCACATGTCATATAAAAATAATATATAAAGGAAAAATAATGTTGTTCCCAACACAAAGTCTCCCTTCGTTTAAAATTTCTTTGTCGAGTCCCTTATCGCAATCGTAGGCTATCCTCTTAAAAATACTATTATGAACTCTTTCTAGCACAATTCATCCTTGGAACACTTGAATTCACTGACATCCCTGGAACACACCCTTATGTGTTCATTTCCATGCATTTCTACCTAGTTCTCCCTTGCGATGCCTCAATACTCCTTAACACTCCTCAACATGCATTGACATTCTTGAGCATGTGTTGGCACGCCTTTTCATTCCTTGGAATTTGCTAACCCTTCCTAGTTATCATGCCCTCACAACTACCCTTAATTTTCAACTTGGGAACACAACCAATTTCATGCTTGACTATAGGAGCTTGACCAAGTTACAATTACTATAACTAGAATATGTTGTTAAATTGTGTAGCTTGGGAGGTACTCCACAAGCCTAGTGAGATGAATTTGTGTGAGTTTCACCACAAAATTTTTTGTGGAAAAATAACCCAAGCGAAGGGGCTTTGGACCTGGGAAGAGGTTTAAAATATAAAATAAAATTAAATAGAAAAAACAATATTTCCTAAGGTCTAAGTAGATAAATTTCATAATTTCTAGGGTGCTCTTAAGAGGCCTCGCTAGGAAAAGCTATTTAAGGAGGCTTTAGTATGAAGGAAAGAACATCAAGTGAGAGGAAGATTAGTTTATCAAGGAGGCTAGGAGAGATTTAGTCCTAAATTAGGCCAAGTTAGAGGGATGAGTAAGCATTGCTAAAGGGAGGCCATGATCATCCACCAAGAGTAAGATCATCATGTGAGGGTTCACAAGAATATCACATACCTTAATGGGTTGGAGCTAGGAAGTAGGATGGCATATTGTTGGTTCTGTTAGGGAAGATAAAGCTCAGGAGAGGTGACTCATGAGAATTTGGGCATGTGATTTTAGTGTTTTTTCTATGTGAATTCCCCATCAAATTTTGAAATAGTAGAGAGGGTTGAGACCCTACCTTGTAGTGGTTACTAGGTTTCAAGGTATGTGATAAATACCAACACAGATGGAGGGTTTGCACTAGAATTTAGGGCCAGAACATAAGTATTCATAGGTGTAATATTGACTGACGTAACTGTAGTTTGAGGGTTGTAGAGATCTAAAGTTCAAGTCAAGATTTAGTCAAAGAAATGACGAGAATCTATGAATCCATATGAGCTAGGCCGATTCTCTTATGGAGGAAAGCATTGTCTTTTTTTCTATGGGTGGATATGGTTTGTTCCAAATTAATTAGAATAGAAGTATAATTCCCTATTTAGGGAGGTTTCCTAGCATGTTCAATCCATAAGGTATGTCATTAAGACTATGAGAAATCTGCATAGAAGAATAGGGGTTGTGACCCTTAGAGAGAGGTTTATCTCTGCAATATATACCACAAATTTGGAAGAATGTTTGCAGAAGTATGTGTGGAGATAGAAAATACAAAGGAAGGTGGAACCTAAGTAGAAGATGGAGCGGAATAAATGTGCCATATGACGAATGGATTGACATGAAGAGGAGTTGGTTTTGTTGGACTTTCTAGAGAGTTTTGGAATATGATCTAAAGAAGCCTATAAATACTTAATCAATGGACTCTTAATGGATTATTTTTTACCCTAGTTCAGTCATCTAAAAATTTTTAGAATGATGATAAGATGAGTATTTAAGATTTGTTCATAAATTGGACAACAAAAAATTGGTACACAAGAATAGTGATTTTGAGAGGACTCAAATCACTATTAGGTGGCATATTTGAAGAGCCCTAGATGAGGGCACTGTTGTGGGCACTAGATAGGTAAAAAATTTTGCTATGGTTGGGAAAATTTATGGTAGTCTAAGTAAATTGGAGGGTTGTTAGGTGACTGTCAAAGAATAGCTCTAAGTCCTGTACTTGTGAAGGAAAATAAGACTGGTAGAAGGGTAGGTGTATTGGGCCTAAGGACGTGCAAAATTTGAAGGACTAAAGTAGCAGTTAGGTGGAATATCCAACTAGCCCTAGTTCAATATATTGTATAGGATTGCATCATTGAGAAGGAAGGAAACCTCCATATCCCTAGACTTGTAATCTTAGGTATGGCAAAAGTGTGCGAGTTTTATCACTCTAGTAAATTCTTAAGTTGTGGGATTTTGGGTTTAAGTCAAAGAACTCTAGAGGTAACCACAAACCTACTTCAAACTCTAGGATCTAGCCTTCCTAGGATTCGAAGAGGGCAGCTCTCTCTTTAAAATTTATCTTTTTTTGATTTATAAATGTTAGGCTAGTTATGAAAGTACAATTTTGGTTTTGGTTTAAGGGGTTTGGTGGGGAAAAGTCACTTGGAGGTAAGATAAAGAGAAATATACTTGTCCATTGGGCTATGGAGTCTAAATCAAGCTAGAAGCACTAGAAATCAAGACAAAAAGGTACAAATATATTCGGGAACAAAGATAGATAACCTCGGATATTTGGGGAAAGTGGTGAGGTGGTATGATAAGGATAAAAGCACTTAAGGCTCCTTTGATTCGGAAAATGAAAGTAGAAGCCAAAGCTCAAATGGGAGAAGGAGCAATTAAGGATTCCTTACACTAGAAATAAGAAAGAAAATATTAAAATGGAAACTAGTTAAAGATAGGGACATACTCGACTAATCCTGTAGAATATTCTAGTTACACATTCAGATAGAACAAACATAAAATGAATGCATGAAAATTAGAAAAGAGAGACGGTGACAAAGTAGGAAGTACTTCACTCATCAGTTATCACTGAGGATCTGAATTATGATGCTAGTCAGCTTGTCCAGTCTGCTACTTCGAATTCAAACACACAATAGCCTCCAATGTTCAACAAAATGTATATAATAATTCCAACAATTTTATTCTACCTTGAATACTTTTGAAATTGAAGTATTTATACGAAAAAGCATTACAAATATCCTAGAAGAGTTCTAGGAATAACCTTAGGAAAAAAAGAAAATATCATTACATAATAAAAGGGACAAATTTTGCTTAACAAACTAGCAAGTTGTCTTCTTTCATCCAAAATAAATAGAACAATTTTGCTAACAAGGAGCTTTTAATTGCCTATGTGTCACATCACTCGCTACTAGATATTTTTATGCACTTAACTTGCATTTCTTTGATACTCTTTAACTTGATGCTCTTTAACGTCGATACTCTTTGACCATTAGTTCTACTATTTTTATTCTTTTAGTAAATTATCTTTTTATCGGTAAAAATCAATAAACCGAATCTTTTCATTTTATCTCTCTTTTTGACTGTCTGTCTCTAGGTAACTTTTCACCATTTTTACCTTTTATCTTTACATCAAATGCACGAAAATTTTCACTCTATGTTGTTGGAATTTGGACATTTTTTCAGCTTCTGGAAGTTTTCATCATCCTCTCGTATAACTTACAAAGTAGGCTTGATGACAAAGAGGTGCTTAATTTCATCCTATAGAAGAATAAATCCTCAAAATAATGAAGTTAAACTTTTCTGTGGGGTGCCTTGTGCTAATGTTGCTTATTTACTTGCTCTTTTGCAAACTCCCTAATCTTGTTGTCATAATCCTTCCGTGGAATAAGCTTTTCATTCAACACATGTATGTCCAGTAAGCCCTTTTATGCTGAGATTTGTGTACTTTACCACTAAATCTAGTTATGGCAAGGTTTATTATTTCGCATTTTTCTTCAGATTGTTCATTAAGCTATTTTTTAGTGACAACCTTGATTTTTCAAGATTGTCTCTGTCATGTCCTGATATTTGGAATTCTTCCGTTTCTCCTTGTTCTTCTTTGTCTAGAAATGTAATGAGTTTTAGAAAGCCTATGTAGGCTTATCGGTCAACTCATCTTTTGTCTTTTGTATCTCCCATTTGGGATGCCAGTAGCCATTCTTTTTTGCTCATATATAACTTGAATTGAAGGCCATTAATTATAAATGGCTTCAATTATGTTGAATCTAAAATAAGATTTTTTATATATAGTATCATCCTTTGTGAAAGTCAATTCTTTTTGTAAATTCTTGCTGCTGCTCTCTAGTTGTTATAAAATTATATATTACGAAATGCAACACATAAAATATGTAGAAAATACAAGAACACTAAACACATAAAACCGGAGAGAAAATATATATGTGGTTCACCCGAGTTTTAGGCTACATCCGCCCTGAACGACTAGTCCTTCCTTTCTATTATCTAGCAAAATGAAGAGACAAAACCTACGTCGGATCCATTGTAATATCCTTTGTTCTCTCTCACAATCTCCCTATCTATTTCTCGCTCGAGAGAATAGACATAGTAGTCACACAGCCGCCAATACGAGTACGCTCATACAAAGAGAGGGGTTGCCTTCTAGGGAAAAAAACCCTAAACTAAACATAACTGTATATGGTCGAAATCATCCGCTAATGAATGAACCGGATTGACTATAAATTACTATACTTTTACAAGGAAATTTTACATATTTTTTAGCCGTCGGGGCGCTGCCGCTCCCCCGCCGCTCCATAAAGTCATCGCCACCCCCGGGACCCCACGACGCGATTAATTTACGGGGCGGCATTGCCACCCCATTTTAGGTAGTCCAAAGTGTTATAATGTATAAATACAAAGTAATCCGTGCTCCACACCCAACACCAATCTGATTCCTTTCTTCTCATGAGTTACGAAATTGATGCGGGTGTCTTATTTTCCCTCTCAAGATTTTCAATTATCTTGTTTAGTCTATTTATCTCATCTTGTCTTTAAATACATCTCTTCCATGGCTTTGACAATACGGCTCAGCTTCATATGTGTGTTGTACATTTGTAGTAGAAGTTTGTAGATGAAATGGTGGTGAAGTCACTAGAATTGCGGTTGCTAGTAGGCCCTTTGGTGCTAATTTACGGTAGTGTCCCGTGATTTGGCCGATTGGCTAGCCAAATGACGATGTAACATCAGCAAGATGGAGCGAGGACCTCAGCCTCCCTGGACTCGCAGGGCCTCTCTCTGTATGTGTAAAAGATGTCGGCGTGTCTACTTTGCGATGTTCGCATGTATTAGGCTAGACAGGAAGTGTGTTTTTGGTTTTTAAGCTTTAAGCTTTGCGAGGGATGGCGATAAACGTCCATCATAGCACGGAGAACAACATGTAGACTAATAAGTGAGCAAAAGTCAAGCAGATCGGGAAGCCATGGAGTGATGATGTAAAAAGTACAAGCTAGTAGGACGATTTGATCTCACGGTAGAAGGGATCTCTGGGAAAAATGGATTAAAATGGACAATAAGTTGGTGAAAGACAAAGGAGGTTCAAGTGGAATTAGTTAGCATGCCATGAACATGATGGCAAAGCCGTCAATCATGCTCAGTATAATCTATAAGCCAATTGTTACACAGAAATCAAACATTCTGCCTTCCACACAGAAATACAGACCCCTCAACTTGTGAAAGAAAGCTGTGAGCCACATGGAAGCTACACACAAACCACAACTCAATCAAACTACGCCAGAATGCTATAAACATAGTTCCCAAGTCATTAGGTACTAGTGGACAAACGTGACTTTTCAGTTAGTTTTAGGCAAAAGGGCTAGATCGGGACTCAGGCCTCTTTGGTTCAAACAAGATAGATCAACAATAACGACTCGAGGAGAAAGTTTTATGGACGTAACTAGGGGGCGGCTTGTAGGTAGGTAGGGCCAAACCATACATCCTACTTAACATGCATAGCGCGATGAATAAGAAACTTAGCAAACGATGGTCCTTAGGTAACGTCAAAGAGCGATGCTCAAGAATTCTTTAGCATAACCAAGGAGAAGAAAACACTCAAAGCTACTGAAGGTCGGGGATTTCTGAGGTGCCTCCATGGGCATATCTCAAAATCAATCTTCTACCGATCTATATGCTGACAGAGATATGAATTACGAGTGAAAACTAGAAGACAAAACACATTAAGGAAGTCACGATACCATTCTTACCATGTCGATGAATCCATCAACAATCCTTCATCATTCCTCATAGCATCAAGAGGCAGATCCAGAAAATCACACTCAAGTGTATCTCTTTCCAAAGCTCATAAGACCAATGCATTAATTCTTCTCTCAAGTTCAGCCTCTAGCATTTACAATGAGAACCATGGAATAAATAGGCTTGAGGAAGGAAAACCTCATGGAGCAACTGGCTATCCCATCGGCGAGTCAGCTACATCTAAACTTTGTCCTTGAGGCTTTGCAAAGTCTGAGGCACAAACGTCCATAGTATACCTTCAGCGGCCACAGCAAATGATATTGACTTTTACATGATTTCAATGATAGAAATAGCTTAACGCACATTTGGGAAAAGCAGATTTTGGAGGTTCAAAGATGAAAGTGCATGGCTTCATGTTATGCACGAAAAAGGTCACGACTGGCAGAAGGCAAATGGCAGCCCTCCTGCGGTACGACGAGGCTCAGTGATGGCTCGTTCGAAAGCCTTCTCACAGTCCTGCACTCCTGACGAAGAGCAAATCACCCTCGATAGCATCCGCGACAGTCCTCAAAACTACGCACATGAAAAACCCGGGAACAGTGCACTAGCGAGTAGCGATAAGGCAGACGACGTGCAAATGAGGCTGCTCGCGACTTTCAGGGGGCGAATGATCTTCAAATGCTCGAAAATCACTGTGGAGACCTCGCTCATGGAATTATGGCAGCATCCGTTGGTATCATCCCTCCTCCCTGACACAACTCATCAAACCCAAATGCGCGTACTTTATGGAGTTTTTGCGCCAAAAAGCAAAAAATGCCAAAACACAAAAGTTACCGAAATACGGTATGTAAAATTGGCATGCATGACCCTCAGAGCGTCCATAGAAACATGCTTCGACTCGAAAGCCAAAATATCCATACGCTGATATGCTTTTTGCTTTCCTCCAGCATTGGCAGCTCTCCTTCAACTTCTTCAATCTCTCTCACGCCACGCCTGGTTTTCGCCCGCAACCGATTTAGCTTCGAAAAGTGAAGAGTCCTCTTTCTCCAGTAGCTCAAGATCCACACTCTCCTTCTCCAGCCTGGCTTTCCAAATGCTTTAGTTAGCCCTCTCAAAGCCATGCTTCCTTGCTTTTCCTCAATTTCCTCGCTCAAAGAGGCGTGAGAGGAAAGGCTTCGACCTGAGCTTGTCTCTTCCGCCTCTCGTTTCTCCAGCCTCTCTAGCCTAGCTGGTCCTGGGGCTCTTTCGCCTAGGTTGGTCTTCCTCCTCTTCATCATCAAACTTTAGCCAATGAGCTCTTCAGCTCTTACTAGCGCCTCACAGTCTCTTTTTGTATACTTTGATCGCCCTTGCTCTCAAAAGAATGGCCGCATGATACTTTCATTTGTTTGTTTTCAATCTCAAGAAGGAAGTTGAAATTCTCAGCTTCACTGAACGTCTTTCTTGTAACACCTCAATTTTCCTTCTTTAAAGTGAATGAGGAGGTCGCCAAAGATGCGGGCCTCATTATCCTCGCTCATCGCCTGGGATAGGACGACGAGTTTGATTTGCTCTCCATGCTTGGCACTTTCTCCAATTCGATGCTTTTGCCTTTTTGAATGCCAATCTAGCGCTTTTCTCCTTAGCGAAGCTAGAAGTTGTCTCTTTTAGGCACTGCACTCTTTCTAGGAGTGATTTTGGTCAGCATACCAAGAGAGGCGTGCCTGACTTCACTGTCAGCTTTCCTCAACATCCTGTCGAGTTTGTGGCTCAGGCGCTGCAATGCCCAACTTCTTTTGCTCCTCAACTCTTGTCTGCTTCATTTGTTCCTCTTCAGCACAACATTTGCCTGTTCATCAGCTATGGCTGTTGCTCTTGTCAACTTTGTAGTTGTTGTTCATCAACTTGTATGTTCTGCTTTGTCCCTCAATCAGGCCGTCATTGCCTTCATGTCTCCATACACGCAACGTTTTCTTTTCCTCCCTTTTGACCTTGGCCACTTTAGATGGTCATCTTTGAGTATGAGGCCTACTAGACCAGGCACTACCTATGAAGCGAGCGAGAGATGAGAACATATGAACGGGAGGGACAATAAGCCCAGAAATCACATGGCAATAATGAATGAATCACAACCCTTTCTCCTCACTGAGGTGAAAGATAATCATGATTTCAGGAATGATGATAAGTAGAGAAGCGATTTGTTGAGGCAGGAGCCTTCTCTGGGCCGATGTCGCCATTTTCTCTATGCTTTTAAGACAAAAAGTATGGAAGGTTTAATTGTGCTAGCCACGCAAATGCATCAACAAGCGGACATGATAGGCATGAAATTTGGTTAAACTCTCCTTCACAAGTGAAATATCTCATTATGGCTTTTCATCGTGAGTGCATAAGCATGCGAGAAGAGCAGGAAAAAGGGAAAGACACAGTGATGGTTTCCTTATGTTCAGGAGCTTGATGAAAGTGCTTTAGAATCCTCTAGACCATAAGATGCCAGCTTGGGTAAACCAGCTTTTCACCATGATACCGGGATCTCGTAGCCTTGGATACATACTCTCGAGATTTTGAAACCACGATCCGTTTAGCCGAAGTGTTTGTCCTTGAATCTCAAAGCGCACAAATGTGTAAGTGGCAAAAAACTCATGAGTTCATACATCCTCTGGCGAGAAATCAAGACAACCTACTTACTGTGGAAATTGGAAAAGCAACGATGGGTGAGCATTGATTTCTTTTACGAGATAGGCTGCATATCTATGTGTGGACCGCTCCCGTGATCTTTGCTTTGGAGGCATTCTGAGCTTTAAACCAGAGCTTTTGGAAGATGCGAAAATGTCTTTCTATCGTATGAGCAATGCTCGTCGGGATTTGCTCATGCAGCACACTATCTTGCTTTGGATAGATATGGACTACCTGTGGTTTTGAATAAAATGCAACAATGTTTCTTTGAATAAGCCACCTCTGTGACTTCTTAAGCAGCCTCTTCAACTTTCTGGATACACTTGACTTATGTAAAATTCTCAATAGGAAAACCATCAATAAAGATGAGACAATATGCTGTATAAATTTCACCGTAGGTAGTAATGCTTGATCATTCCTCTCGTGAGTTTGCTGACAGATCAAACCATACCCCTTGCATTTTGCATCTCATAAGACGAATCTTGATCGTAAAACCTTGCTCTTCAGTGCTCACCAATGTTTGACTTCTCACCAACAAACTCTTGCCCTCTTTAATGACTGGCCACCTTTGGAAACTCTCTGCCAGCGCCTGTGAATAATACAATATAGAGCAGGACACAGGCGAGACCTAGTTTTAGGTGTAAAATCAATGCATAGTCGCTTTTAGGAAACCACCTATGCGCGTAAGAATTTCAAAGGTCAACTACACAAACATAAATACTGTAGTTAAAATGCAAATCACCATGGTCTGCTCTTTTCAATATCTGCACTACTTTTGGAAAATCTCACAATGTACAAACACGATGATGAAACACGGCAGATAGTAGGCAGTGCTAGAAAGGCTTTGTTGTGATAAGTGTTTTGATAACCACTGTTCTTCAGAAATGACCTTTCCCTTGAAACATACTCGCAAACAACGGCTCTTCAAAATGTACAACCACTCAATGAAAGAAAAGCGAGAACCAGGTTTAGCGTAGCACAAGTCAGTGCACCATGCTTTTTAGTGTAAACACACCCTTGCCTGTGGGTTCAAAAGATCTATTAATACATACATGCGTTTCCTCGTCTCCGATGTTGGAGTTCAACCATCAAAAAGCACGTCTGCCCTCGGTGTTACTGGGTCACCTTTGAAAGATCCTGCGTCAATCAACTCTTCACGCAGTGACACAATAGCAATGAAAAAAAGAAGAGGGTGTGTACGGTAAATGCTAAGAAGGTGTGCTTTGTGAGAAAATGACAGCAATCACTCCTGTTCTTGAAATCTTTGATGTCAATCAATACGCAAAAACTCCGCTTTCGAGGAGGCATTTTCAACATTAAAACCCTACAGCATCAGTGTGCCACCCTTCAACCATTTGTATCTCTAGCAAACCATCCTACATATGCCTCAGACAGTAAAAACACACAGGCATGTCGTAATGACGAGCTTTAGAAGACTATCAAGCTCTTGCGATGAGATTATATGTGAGGCTCTCCTCGACCAGCAGGTACTGCCAAAACCCTTGCGAGTGCACTTCAATGTTTTAGCAGTGTGGAAACGTTAATACGGATGGCGCAGAGAGGTCTCTCTCTCGTAATCACGTCCGTATTTTCACACCGAGTCTCCTCTTGGCCACTGCCTGACCCTTTACAAGACAAACTCGCTGCCTTAGACTCGACTTTGAAAATGAAACAGCCGGTTCTCAACCTCAAAAACGTATCTCTGCATGTGTTCTTTGAATGACAAGTCTGGCCTTTTGTCACATTGCAACTACTTTGTGCCCACCGTGTAGGAGAAACTGCTTTCATGCCTTTAACTGCATGACAAAGTCACAAGGGTTTTTTAAAACTTCTTGTCATTTATCCAAACCTTGAAATCAATGAATGTGTATGTGCATGACCTCATAATTTTTGATGAACACACTGTTTGACAGGGATGAAAGAAACGCTGCGGACACTTTGGACATTTAGCGCGGCTGAGCCCTACAGAGAAAACGACGTCGCTACAGACGAGCTGTCGCCGCCTGTCGGGTGGTCGGGCGGCCTCCTTATCAGCGCGTCGCGCACGGCCTACGGCGCTGTCAGCAGAGCAAAGGGTCCTGTGGTATTCCGCCCGAGGGCACGGCGCACAAGACACGCACTGTCGCGCGGTAGCAAAAAGTGGCATGACCGTGTTATTTTCGACTTAGCGCTTGTCCTCGCGCTAGAGTGTAGTGCGCGGTGGTTTTTGGTTTACAAAAATGAAAGCTCTTGCATCAGTAATTTACCCTTTGATAAGCTAGTGTCAACAATCTCCAACGATGTCACATGGAAAATAAATGTTGGCTTTTGATCGTCTGTTTTGTTTTTTACGGTGGGTTTGTCATTTTAATATATAAACCTGGATATTAACGACGACTCCGAGCCTTTTAAACTTTGACAAATAGCAGGCATGTCTGTATTGTTCGCTATTGTAACAATGTTGGTGCTGTATCCTCTGGCTGTTTCCTTTAAAACCATAATTCTTCATGTTTTCTTGAAAAGCTACTCTTCTTCCTGGACTTTTGGGCATGTGGCCGTGTATATTCCTTCCCTTAAGGAAAGCGCACTCTTTTTGACAATAATAGCACAGTATAATCATAATGTTCCCGATCCATCATGATGTGTATTTTGAGAGAGATATTTTACTATGGAAATGAGGCATTTTGACAGCAATAACCCGCGTTTTGTACCTATGTAAACAGACCTCTGCTCTCTCCTTTTGCATCTTCCCACCACGCTCTTTTCCATGTCAGTGGTCAACCATGTCCGCAAAAAGACTGGCCATACTGCATCATATGGAGGAGGCTCTTCATCGTAAGGTATCCGAAGGTTTCTTTTTTTAACCTGTCCTGTTTGACAGGCCTTTTCTCGAGATGTGGTGGTAAGTGAACCACTTGAACAACATCAATCTTGGCATATTTACTTGCAAGCATCGCCTGTATTTGGAAAGTTCTAGCCGCCGACCTTGATCACTGTTACTCCATTCTTAAGGCAGATCAGAGATATCCATCATTTGGCTTGTTCACCTTATGATAGATTACTTGACAAATAACCTTTTGTGATTATGAAGGTCGGTGCTTTTTGAAAAACCAAGAAAGTCTGCCACTCCTGCCGTGTAGCCTGGCATTTTGCCGGCATTTACTCTATTTAATCTCGTGGATAAATAGTGCGTCTTATGATTGGAATGTTTGCGATGAAAACGAGGCCTTCTCTAGATTTCAAAAATTCACATGACTTGAAAGCTTTGCGTATGATCTCTTTTATCTGCACCGCGACTCTCCTTCCCTTTGAGCTAGCATATTTCAAGCTCCACCTTCGTTATGATCATCGTACATTCATAAAACCCAGAAGATGTTGTTTCATTGTTTCGGTAAGTGCTAAAATTCTGGACTTTTGCAACCTTCGAGTCAATGCTGGCTGTTCGCCCTCGCTTATGGATGAAGGAGGCGCGCTAACCTTCCGCTTGTGCAATGAAGGAGGTTACGGGCCCTTGATCAATTTACTGCGGTTCTGTGAGCAGGTGGTAGACCTTTTCCACGATTTTCATCGTTTGGGCGAGAAGTACGTAAAGTCCGGATGAGTAGCTTCTGCTTTTGCGAGACATATCTACCAGCGCTCGGGTCACATACTTAGAAGCGGTTGCACCTCTCAACGCGTAAGTCTCTGAAACATTGACTCCATGAGATGAACATATTTCTTTGCCTTTGTAGAACCATAGTATACATACCTGAAAAACCTATAATAGTCGGCTTGAGCTGGGTTTTATGCGCGTCTTGAGATTCTAGCGGCGTAGTTTAGCGCGACTTAGCTGCTCGTCACACTTTCAAATGCAAAGTAAGAGGTCAAAGTGCAGGCCCCGAGCAGGCGCATGTAGTTGATTTTGGCTTTTGATGCGCCAAGCGTGTGAAAATGTCTCAAAGCGCCTACCTTCGAACATAGTGAGAGACTTTTCGAAAACGGTCATGTGGATTTGCCTTTTTAAAGGCGAGTCGGCGAGGTGCCAATACAGCCTGTAAGCCAGACAGGATTGTGATACGAGGTTTTGGTTCGACATGGCCAGGCCGGCGAGAAAGGTAGAAAGGTGAAAAAGTTTTAGGAGGGTTTTACGGATGACATATTGACACACGGAAATCGATTTGCTGAAAACTTCAGTATCAGATATAGCCACCACTAACATGTAAAAATACGCTGGCTGTACGGTGGCTCCATTGCGGAGAGCGGCTCCTCATCGAGGAGGTGTCCAGACAGCATCTTTGGCTTATGAGAAGACTCGAGTTGCCTCTATCCGTGGCGCAAAATTTACCCTTCTTTTGATGTTATTTACGCAGTGTGCAGCATGGATTGACAACAATGATGCTTCTACCTACACTATCTTTCCTGACATTTATCTTCTCTTTGGCGCATTTGAACTAAAGTGTTTACCTTTTAATGATACGTATATTTTTTTCTTTTATGCGAAAATGGAAACTATCTATTTCTACTCTTATGTCTGTAGCGAGTTCGTATTGAGAATTTGATGAACTCCTCTCATTTTCTCTACCTAAAACTAGACTGATCGTCAAGACTAAGCGGCTGTGACGGATTTCATTCTCTAATCGTACAACATGACATTCACGATCGAAATCAGAGTTAAGGCATGGCCTCATTTGTCACATGCATATGCGGCACATAAAAGACTAGAAATTTTGCACACAAATGATGATACGCAACAAAGGAAACTAGACAAGTCGTTAAGATGTACAATGTGTTTTTCATCCCTCGCTTCTCTCTCTGGTCTCGCTAGGCATATGGAACCAGACCTCTCCTACCTGAAGCTGCGACGTGATAAGTCGATCTTGGCACAATGTCGACTATCTCGCATCTTCACTAACTTATCAGACAAATAAATTTAAACATGCTCGCAATGTGATTAGGCTAGATATGGCAGTGCATAGGCTGTGAAAGTACTAGTAGCGGCATTTAGACTTGCTCGCTTCCGAAAGACTATGGAACATGGGACTTTTGTTCTCTATCTTTCACCGGCCCTCTTTCACTGCTGCATCGTTTTTGACTTTCCTATCATTTTCATCGTTTTTCATCTTTCTCTATTTTTTCAATATTTTCAAGTTTGCACAGAAGGTACGTACAATGACCTGTAAAGTGTCTCTACCTCAAAAAATCTCTGGAAAACGACTGAATTTCTGACGATCTTATCACCAGTAAGAGATCTCACTCCACCCTCGGTCATTAACTCTCAAACAAAAAATTTAAATTTTCTCTCAGCGCCAGCACATGGGAGTTCATGCAAGAATCTCTAAACTAGACTCAGTAGTCCTCCTACATCTGCACTTCTCCGAATATCCGATTTCCACTCCTTTCACTTGTAGGCTTTTTTCGGGTAATGCATGTATTCTTGGTACTCTTGAAATAGATAGCAGACATTTCGTCAAGGTATGCAAAAACACGTAAATTTAAAGAAAGCCCAGGAACATGGCGTCAAGAACAGATTGATATTGGGTGGGCTTTGCAAATTTTCGAGACTTGAAGTCGGATCTACCTCTACAAAGCTTGAGAAAAAAATCTTTAAGTTGTCTCACTTTGGCGAAAGGAATCTTATGATCAAGCACCTCAAACATGATCTTGTAAGACACACCGATTAAAAAGCACTTTATAATCGGGTGAATCAACGATCTCGGTAGACTTGATTTTGTACATATGGAGATGCGTATTATTACTAACATCACGCTGTATTCTATGGCCACTATTTTTCTCCCTGACTTTCATTTCGGTTGTTTTCGGTTCTTTGGGAGTTTGCTTTGGTTAAAGTTGTTCTTTGAGGAAAAGGTAGTGATACTGATGTTTTCCTTGTTTTTCCAGAAATTAGTATTTTGCATGAGACTCTTTGCACTAGACATTTCGTTCTTCATGAAAAGACAAAATATGCGAGCCAATTTCGGTAGTTCGGGTATGTCTTTGGGATTATAAGCTCTCATCCATGCTCATAAGAAGTTCATCTGGGCATTTTCTGCGAGGATGCTGGTACGGGAGTTATGGTCGAAAGCTTTTTATTTGCGAGTAGGCTACATGATGGTAAATCTTTGAGGTGGTTGGTAGAAACATTAAACTCCCTTTCTCAGGGTTCCAAATAGGTTTATGATGTGTAAGGTCTTATAAAGCTCACCCTGGGAAGAAATTTCCCACACAGTTGCTGGCCGTGTTTCACTGCAGCTAGAGCAATTTTTCTTGATGAAGTACATGAGGGAGCTTTCGTGCTTCTTGCTCTAATCTGACCTGGAGAGAGAGGAAACCACTTTTCCTCACACGCAATTTGTTCACGATCATGCTAAGCTGAGTGCTCCGAGTTCATCACGAGCACTCGACAGCAGCTCGATGGTGGATCCAAGTCTCATACAGTTTCTTCACTCTTCCTCCAGGCTTGCATCTATATGCAGGAATGACGAGTTTTAAGTTTCGAACGCCAAAGAGAAGCACATTGGATAGTACACCTGGCCTATCTTTGAGCGCTGATCATGTGCTTTCATGTGTGATCTCGCGGTAGAGTATCTGCGGTTCCACCAAACACGGGAATGGTGGCAAACGACATGTCCGCTGGACATTCCCATGAGGTTGGCTCCCAGATCCGAGATGAGAAGCATCCGATACTTTGGGAGGAAAGGTCTCGCCACTGCCTATGGTATCCATGATTAGATGTTTAGCGGGTATTTGGGCCGGAACTGTGCGTCAAAGGTCTTTTGGCTTCAAACCCGGGCATTGGACTCTCGCTTGGACTCAAAATGAGTACAAGTCTTTGTATGGTCTTGTGATTTCCAAGCCTAATCTTTTCCATTACTACCTTCGGCATAAGATAAGATTGCGATGCGTAAGGCCTAGCATGGAATTCGTGGACGATCTGGTCGTGGATGTTATAGGCTAATGTAAAATGGAAGAGTAGCTCCTTCTTGGAATTTTCCCTCTACCTTTGGACCAAACGACACTTGAGCCGCTCATCGGTGAGATTAACGGTGATTTGCAATCGCTCCCTGGATTTTAATACTTTTAGTATCTTTGGGATTCCCTATAAGAGCTTTTGGGCAAACAGAGTTCGATAAGAGGCATGGTGATTTTGATTCTTAGCGATTTCACCTTCAAAGCAAAAAGTGCAACGTTGCCAGATATGTTTGTGTTTTCAGCTGTGTCGGCAAATGGGCTTGTCTGTGCTACGCTCTGTCAGTATCTCTTGTTTAGGGATTTTGTTTGCCATAGTTGTTTTGGTGGCCTCTGGTAGTAGTTACTCGGGAGTATGCTGAGAGAGTACTGAAGCTTTGCACCATATAGCAGCTCTGGTCGACGTCTTTTCAACCTTGATTTCCTTGCCGCTGTCTCATCGCTTTCATATGAGCTGGTATTCAGGGACTTTAGGTAGTCACGAGTGCAACTTTCTTTCGACACTATCTTGGTTTCTTTTACTTCTAAGAATGTCATATTGCCTTTGCGAGCTTTGCAATATTAGCATTCGAAAATCTATGTATCGGACATTCAGATCTTTATAGTTAGTCTCATCTCGACCGAGCTTGAAGAGAGAGCTTTGTTCTTCTTTGCTGAGGTACACCCTCACTCGTCACTGCTCCAGATCCACGCAGGTTTAGATGACTTTTCATCAAGAGGTTCTAGATCCTCATCATCCTCTTCTCCACAGCAGTCATGTCATGGCGGCCTGAATCTGTTGGTCGCCTTTCCATCGATCCGTTTTGGGGCTCGTTTCCCTCCCAGTTTTGCTTTCGGTTTACGATTGGAGGCTGGATGGTTTTCCCTGCGCGAGCTTTTTCACTGTGTATTCTTTTCCCACATTTTCGCGTGGATTTGACTAAGCTCACTCCATTCGGGATCTAGGAAGACGACGAAGCGAGACCTCATCTCTATGTCGTGACCTTTCTTCCCGATCTAGTTCTAGCCCTTTACCCTCGGCCCAAGTTGTAGTCGCAGCATAGCTATTTAGCCAGCATTTCTCCTCGAGAGTAGGGGGATCCTTATCTCTCAGTATGATATGTCATGTCCGGATCAAAACCCTCGGGGAAATTTTGCAAAGGCTGTGTTAAACGCAAGTGGAGGAATGAAATGAGGTGGGAGGAGTTATATAGGCATCCTCACTGAACCCAGTACTGCAATAAGCTTTGGGACACTTTTCATTTTCCCCGTTTTAGATTGTTATATTACACGAGGACTTTGACGGTTTCTTCGGATCCTCCCACCTATTTCCTGAAAACTTGATGAAGTTACTGGTATCATGGAGACTTGCTTTGGAGCTAAGCTTTTGAACCATGCTTGGAGTTCACCGTCGACACTTTGCTGACATTCTCATTACGACGGTCTCGCCTTTGTACCTCTAGGTATTCATGAGCATCAGTCATCCTGCCCATATCGCTGCTGAGGTGTGTGGTGGTGCCTTCTCCTGAAGCAAGTGTGTGTGATTCTTTGTCTTGGTGTGTATTGTTTTGGAGAGAGCTGGGCATAAAGGTGGTGCAACACCAAGGCGCGTACGAGCGACCATGTGCAGAGTTGATGGATTGATGCACACACGAGGATTGGCAGGCTGAAAGTCAGAAGGTGGTTTGAGCCGAGTGGTGTTTTGGCCGGTCGTGGCGGATGAACTTGGACTTTAGCGATGCGTCTGAAGCGGATGCGGGATGCTCACCAGGCAAGGCTGATCCGTGAAGCCTGGAAATCGGGGAGGGCGGGTAGGTGCAGCTTCTCTACTGAGGACTTCGGTGGGGTGTCTAGGGAGTTCAAGATCGCCAAATTCTATCCTACTATATGATTTTCTTCCTGGGAAGAGTTTGCAGACGACATGTTCCAAAGGTGAATCTAGGCAGGCTAGTGCGATGTTTGGGTATAGATCTTGTTCCTACGGGGAACTCTACCGTAAGTGGATGACCGGCTCGGAAAGCTGCCGCGTGACTCTGCAGGGTCATCTACTATGATAGGGGGATTTGGTGTCGGATGAGATCCGAGCACTGATTCTTCGTGAAGCCTGCATTTTTCAGGATCCGAGCAGTACAATGATTATTGGCAGAATGTTCCGGATGAGTGGGTTTTCTAAGGTTTTACTGAGAGAAGGATGGTCAAGTCACGGGATGGATTAGTGGAGTCGCCGGAGTGGAAAATGGGTTGTTCTTTAGAGTGAAGATAAGCTATGGTCACACCCAGCCAATAACCTATTTTTGAGAATGTTTTTGAAATCTTTCATGAGTTTTATGTACAGTGCCTATGGTTTGCTGAAAGTATCCCAGACTTGTTTCAACACTTTGCTAGGTGTATGAGAACGCAGAGTTTACTCTAAATGGATACGTGACATCTGCGTGCATTGCTTTATGGTACCTAAGGACCAAAGAGTCTATAAGAGTTTCAATTTGGATCATGTATGCACTCGAAGTTGTCTGTACCATCTCCACGCTATGTTAGTAGAGTGATGCAGGAAAGGGCACCATCGGACAGTAGCCCACAGAGTCTGGTGAAATAGTGAGGCCTGCTAGCAAGCTATAGCGGGAGTCGCCAGTGGGAAAATCAGGCGTTTTGAGATATATTTGTATGTGTCCACCATGTTCGGCACTTTGACAAAAACCAATCTAAGGGAGTTTTTGTGGCTTTTTCTCGAGTTTTATGTGCGGCTAGGATGTAAGAGCGTTAGAACCTGATTCATCACTTCTGCTACGATGGTGACACGAAGAATTTACATACTGAAACGATTCCAGGGGCTGATGGTTTGAAAGTTAAAATTTGAAAGTGACTACAGGAGCCTATGTAAAAGTTTGCTAGACTGCTATAAATTGTACTGTCACGAAGTCCACCATAGTGACCGCCATTATGTTAGTATGTCCCATGATTTGCCTTGATTGGCCAGCCAAATGACTGATGCACATTCATGACCAGCTTTTTGGAGCCCACAGGGCCTAGCCTTCTCTGGACTCGGAGGGCTCTCTGCAGGTCTGTCTTAAAAGATCGTCGGTGTGTTTACTCGCGATGTCTGCGATATTAGGCTAGTTATGAAGTGCGTTTTTGGTAGTTTTTAAGTTCTTGCAGGGATAGAGCTGATCGCAGCACATATAGGCGGATAGCAAGAGGTGGGAGCAGTGGGCAATGCGGGTCATGACGGACTCACAGGAAGCTATGAAGTGATGACGTAAAACTCTTGTAGCCGACTGATTCACGGTAGACACGGGATCTACGCAGAAATGGACTTCCAAAATGGACAATAAGTCGTGATAAGACATACGGGATTTCAAGCGTAATTAGTTAATAGCCGACTATGAACATGTACAGCTGCAGCACATTAATCATGCTAAGCATAACTGTAAGTCTAATCTGACACAGCAGAAATCGTAACATTCATGTCCATACATAGAGGTATACGACTCTACCCTCGAAAAGTTGCTATCGAGACTTTGATACACCGCAGACAAACTAACAACTCATCGAAATTAGCTACGTCGGAACGCTTAAAGCCATAGTCTATCCCAAGATCATTTACGGGCACTTGTGAAAAAATAAGTTTTCATAGTTTTAGGCAAAGGGCTAGATCGGGACTAGGCCTCTTTGGTTCAACAAAATGATCAACAAATCAGTCAAAGAGAAAGTTTTATGGACTGAACTATGGGCAGCTGATAGGTAGGTAGGGCAAACCATACATCCTACTCAACATACATAGAACTGATGAATAAAACTCAGCAACAATACCTTAGGTTACTAAAGAGCATCTAAGAATTCTTTAGCATAACTAAGGGAGAAGAAAACATCAAGCTATGAAGATTCAGGGATTTTGAGGTGCCTCCATGGGCATATCTCAAAATCAATCTTTACCGATCTATAGCAGCAAGAAATATGAATTATGAGTGAAAACTAGAAGACAAAACACATTAAGAAGCACTATACCATTCTACCATGTCAAGGAATCCATCAACAATCCTTGATCATTCCTCAAAAGCATCCAAGAGGCAGTCCAAAAATCATAACTCAAGTGTATTCTTCAAAGCTCATATGACCAATGTATTAATTCTTCTCTCAAGTTCAGCCTCTTATTTACAATGAAACCCATGGAATAAATAGGCTTGAGGGAGGAAACCTCATGGAGCAACTAGCTATCCCATTGGCCAAGTCAAAATATCTAAACGTGTCCTTGAGGCTTTGCAAAGCCCAAGGCACAAAATATCCCATAAAATATCTAAAAACTGCTAAAAACGGAAATTATATTGACTTTACATGATTTCCCAATGATAAAAATAGCTTAACGCACATTTGGGAAAAGCAGATTTTTGGAGTTCAAAAATTACAAAAATACTTCATATTTATGCCTGAAAAAGGTCCCCTGAGTTGCTGGATGCAAATGGAAGCCTTCCCGATGTCAAAATGAGGCTCATTATGGGTCGTTGGAAAGCTCTCTGTGTCTGCTTTCCGGCGCAAGTGGAATTACCTCAATCTGATCTCCGAAAGTCCCTCAAAACTGTACCTGTGCGCAAAAACCCAGAAAATAGCAGACTGCTGATATGGCGGGCAGAACGTGCAAAATGAGGCTGTTTTTCGCCAATTTGAGGGGGTGAATGATCTTCAAATGCCCTGAAAATTGCTGGAGACCTGCTCATGGAATTATGGCATCCATTGGTATCATCCTCCTCCCTTGACAACTCATCAAACTGAAATGGCGAATTTATGAGTTTTTGGCAAAAAACCCAAAAATGCCAAAAAACAAAAAGTTTCCAAAACAGGTCCAAAATTGGCATGCATGACCCTCAAGGGTCCATAGAAACATGCTCCGAAGCTGAAGCCAAAATATCAAGGGCTGATATGCTTTTTGCTTCCTTCCGTGCTAGGCGCCTCTCCTTCAACTTCTTCAATTTTTCTTGTGCTACCTTTAATTTTCGCCTGGAAAATTGATTTAGCTTCTGAAAGTGAAGAGTCCTCTTTCACTGTAGCTCAAGATCCCTATTTTCCCTCTCAAGCTTTGTCTCCAAATGCTGGTTAGCTCTCTCAAGCCATGCTTCTTTGTTTTCCTCAATTTCCTGCTCAAGGAGGGCAGTGAGAGGAAAGGCTTCGAAATGAGCTTGTTCTTCTGCTCTCCGTTTCTCCAAGGCTTTTCTAAGCTCGATGGTCCTAGGCCTCTTTCGCCTAGGCTGGTCTTCCTCCTCTTCATCATCAAACTCGCCAATGAGCTCTTCAATTCTTGCTTGTGCCTTTTCCGCCTCTTTCTTATACTTGATCGCCCTTGCCTCATGAATGGCTGCATGATACTTCATTTGTTTGTTTTCAACCTCCAAGAAGTGGTTGAAATTCCTCGCCCTTTGAAGATCTTCTTGTAACACCTCAATTTTCCCTTCTTTGTGAATGAGGAGGTTTTCAAGGATGCGGGCCTCGTTATCACTGTCATCGCTTGGGATAGGGATGACAGCTGATTTACCTCCATGCTTGGCACTTTCTCCAACGATGCTTTTGCCTTTGAATGCCAATCTAGCGCTTTTTCTCCTTGGCAAGCTAGAAGTTGTCTTTTTGGGCAATTTCCTCTTTTTAGGAATAGTTTTGGTCACTGTTTGGATGGCAGCCTTAGCTTGCTGTTCTTCATCAATGTTTTTTCCAATTTGTGTTTCAAAAGGCGCTTCAATTGTTTGCCCAACTTGCTGCTCCTCAACTGTTGTATGCTGTTGTTCCTCCTCCTGTACCTGCTGCTGCTCATCAAATTCTAGCTGTTGCTGCCCACTGCCTTCTAGCTGTTGTGGTCCCTCAAAATCTGGCTGCTGTCCCTCTTCCTGTACCTGCTGCTGCTCATCAACCTCCAACTGCTGCTGTTCCTCTTCTTGTATCTGCTGACTTGGCTGCTCGGTGGTCATTTTGAGTTTTTTAGGTGTAGGCCTACTAGACAAAGGCACTGGGCGATGGACAGGCTGAGTAGGAGACACATGAATAGGAGGGACAGTGGCGAAATCTGCATGGCTAATGAATGAATCCCATGAAACCCCTTTCTTCTCCAGCTGGTGTAAGAAGATAGTCTTGATCAAGGAATGATGAAAGAGAGAAGGGATTTGCTGAGGTGGAGCCTTCTTTTGGACAGTAGCTGCCATTTTCTCTATGCTTTTGGAAAAAAAGTATGGAAGGTTTAATTGCCTGCTTCTGGTAAAATGCATCAACAAGCGGACATGATAGGCATAAATTTGGTTAAACCTCCCTTCACAAGTGAAATATCTCATTATGGCTTTCATCAGCGGAGCATAACTGTCAAGAAGATAGGAGAAGGGGAAAATAGGAGTGATGGTTTCCCTATGTTCAGGCTTGATGAAAGGTTTATAATCCTCCAGATCAAGATGCGCTTGTTTAAACCACTTTTCACCATGATACGGGATCTTGGTAGCCTTGGATACATACCTTGGGGAGATTTTGAAATCAAGACCCGCTAACTGGAAGTGTTTGTCCTTGAATCTCAAAGCACACAAATGTGTAAGGGGTGAAAAACTCTTGACTTCTTCTATTCTCTGGCAGAAATCAAGACAGCCTACTTCATGGAAATTGAAAAGCACTGATGGGTGAGCATTGATTTCTTCTATGGAGATAGGCTCATATCTCTTATGTGGACCGCTCTTGTGATCTCGTTTTGGAGGCATTCTGACTTTGACCAAACTTTGGAAGAGGCAAACTGCCTTCACTGTATGAAAAATGTTCTGCTGGATTGAAACTGGCCACTACACTGTTTGGACAGATATGGACCCTATGGTTTTGAATAAAATGCAACAATGTTTCTTGGAATAAGCCACCTCTGCACTCATTAAAAACAGTCCTTCAACTCTGGATACACTTCAGCTATGTAAACTTCTCAATAGAAAACCATCAATAAAGATGAGACAATATGCTGTATAAATTTCCTGTATGTAGTATTAAGCAATCATTCCTCTTGGTGAGTTTGCTAGAGATCAACCAACCCTTGCATTTTGCATATATAAGACCAATATTCAGTATTAAAACCCTGCTCTTTAGTACCTCTGCCTCCAATGTTTAACTTCTCATCAACAAACTCTGCCCTTTTAATGTGTTGTCACCTTTGGAAGCTCTCTGTCAACAAATCTTCAGAATAATACAATATAGTGCAAGGAAAAGGCAGACCTAGTTTAGGTGTAAAATCAATGCATAGTGCTTTTTAGGAAAACCACCTCTTTGCTTGTGAATTTCAAAGGTCAACACTACACCTATACCTCTGTCTCAATGTTAAATGCAATCACCAACAATTATGTTCTTCAATATGCTGTTACTTTTGGAAACTCTCTGCCAACAAACTTACAGTAGTGAAATACAGTGAAATAGGGGCAGATTGCTAGAAAGGGCTTGTTGTGATAAGTGTTTTGATAACCCTGTTCTTCAGAAATGACCTTCCCCTTGAAACATATCACAAACAACAGCTCTTCAAAATGACACCATTCAGTGAAAGAAAAGCAGAACTAGGTTAGGTGACATATCAGTGCACCATGCTTTTTAGGAAACACACCCTTGCTTGTGGGTTCAAAAGATCTATCAATACATCTATGCTTCTGTCTCCGATGTTAGAGTTCAACCATCAAAAACCTCTGCCCTCAGTGTTCTTTTCACCTTTGAAGATCTCTGTGAACAACTCTTCACAGTAGTGACACAATATAGTGAAAAAAGAGGGGGGCAGTTTGCTAAGAGGTGTGCTTGTGAGAAAATGACAACAATCACTCTGTTCTTGAAATCTTTGATATCAATCAATACACCAAAACTCCTTGCTCGAGGAGGCTTTCAACATTAAAACCTTACCCTGTATAAGTGTGCCACCCTTCAACCATTTGTATCTCTAGCAAATCATCCTACATATGCCTAGACAGTAAAAACACAGGGCTGGGGTAAAATGACAGAGCTTTAGAAGACTATCAAGCTCTTAGACAGAGATTATATGAGGTTTCTCTTTCAACAACAAGACTGTCAAAACCCCATTACTGAGTGCACTTCACTGTTTTAGTAGTGTGGAAACGTTTGGATGACAGTGTGAAAGGTTTCTCTTCAGAATCAAGTCTGTATTTCTACAACGAAAGTCTCCTCTTAATCAAAACACAGCCCTTTACAAGACAAACTCTGCCCTTAGATCGATTTGAAAATGAAACAAACTGCTTCTCAACCTCTAAAACCCCGTATCTCTATATGTGTTTTTTGAATGACAAATTCGGCCTTTTGTCATATTGCAATTACTTCAGCTCACTATGTAGAAAAGACTGCTTTTTCCTTTAACTAAAATGACAAAGTCTGGGGTTTTTAAAACTTCTTGTCATTTATCCAAACCTTGAAATCAATGGGGAATGTGTAAAAATACCTCTAATTTTGATGAACACCTGTTTGAAGGGCTGAAAGAAACGCTGGGCACTTTGGACAGCTGCGCGGCATCCTCTGGAGAAAACACGTCGCTCATACAATGCTTGTCAGGTCGGCCTGTCGGGTGGTCGGGCGGCCTCCTACAGGCGCGTCGTGCTAGCCTACAGGCACGTTGCGCCGACAAAGGGCCCTGTGTAAAATTCCACCCAGGCACGTCGCGCACAATTCCAGGCACGTCGCGCAGTGCAAAAAAGGTGCAGACTGTGTTATTTCGACCAGAAACGCCTTGTCTCGGTGTTAGGGAGGCACGGGGGTGGTTTTAGTTTTAAAAATGAAATCTTTACATCATAATTACCCTTTGATGTTATGTCAAAATAAATCTCCAACGGTCATTAGCTTTGGAAAATAAATGTTGGTTTTTGACTCTGTTTTGTTTTAAAACAGTGGGTTTGTCATTTTAATATATAAACCCGAATATTAACACTGACTCCGAGCCTTTAAACTTTGACAAATAACCCAAGCACATCTGTATTATCTCTGCTATTGTTTTTAACAATGTTGGTGCTATCCTTTGGCTATTTCCCTTTAAATCATAATTCTCTGCTTTCTTGAAAAGCGCCTTCTGGACTTTGGGCATGTGACCGTGTACTGTTTTTTGATTCCTTCCCTTAAGGAAACTGCCTCTTTTTTGACATTAATAGCATATATAATCATAATGTTCCCAGTCTATCATGATGTGTATTTTGAGAGATATTTTACTATGGGCAAGGCATTTTGAAGCATAACCACCACTTTTTACCTATGTAAAAGACCTCTGCTCTCTCCCTTTGCATCTTCCCACTGCATCTTTCTGACTAATCAGTTTTCAACCATGTCCAAGGCTTTGGCCATCTGCTCATATATGGAGGAGGCTCTTCATCAGGTAGGGTATCTGAAGGCTTTTTTAACAACTCTGTTTGACACAGCCTTTCTCTGAATGTGGTGGTAAATGAACCACTTGAACAACATCAATCTTGGCATCTTTACTTGCAAGCATCACTGTATTTCAGAAGAAACCCTAGCCACAGTGACACTGTTCCTCTGTACTGTTCTAAGGGTGACTGAGATATTTATCATTTGGCTTGTTCACCTTATGATAGATTACTTGACAAATAACCTTTGTGACTATGAAGGTCAGTGCTTTTTTTGAAAAACCAAGAAATGTCCTCCTGCCTGTGTAATGGAATTTTGTCAGCATTTACTCTATTTAATCTTGTGGATAAATAGGCTTCTTATGATTGGAATGTTTTATTGATGACATGCCTTTCTAGATTTCAAAAATTCACATGACTTGAAAGTTTCAGATGATCTCTTTTATCAAATCAGACTCTCCTTCCCTTTGAGCTAGCATATTTCAAGCTCCATTCCTGTTATGATCATCAATTACATTCATAAAACCTGAAGATATTGTTTCATTGTTTCAGTAAAGGAAAACCTGGACTTTTGCAACCTTCTGAGTCAATACTGGCCCGCGCCCTCTGCTTATGGATGAAGGAGGCGCCCTAACCCTCTGCTTGTAAATGAAGGAGGTTCTGGGCCTTGACAATTTACCAGTTTGCTGAGACAGTGGTGACCTTTTCTTACTGTGATTTTCATGCTGGAAAGAGCTGTAAAGTCCAGATGAGTAGCTTTCTGTTTTGCAGACATATCTAAAGGCTCATGTTACATTTAGAAGCAGTTGTTCCTCTAACTGTAAACTCAAACATTTACTCTATGAGATGAAATATATTTCCTGCCTTTGTAGAAACATAGAACACTGTAAAAAACTTAATAGTCAGCTTGAGATTGGGTTTTATACAGTGCTGAGATCTAGGGGGGTGAGTGGCGCGACTTAGGGTTGTTTGTCAATTTCATTTGCAAAGTAAGAGGTCAGTCATGGTAGGCCTGTTGCAGATGGAGGCTTTTTGGCTTTTTGGTGATTGCCAAGGGTGAAATGTCTTAAAGCGCCACTTCCTAACATAGGGGAGACTTTTGAAATAGATGTGGACTTGCCTTTTAAAGCTGATGGGCAGACCAATAAGGTTGAAGCTAGATAGGATTGTGATATGAGGTTTTGATTTCGACATGGGCGACCTGAAAAGGTAGAACGGTGAAAAACGTTTTAGGAGGGTTTTCTGGATGACATATTGACATAAGGAAATCAGCTTCTAGAAAACTCAGCTATGGATATAGTCATCACTAACATGTAAAAAAATACTGATGGCTAACAGTGGCTCCATTTGGGGAGGGCAGCTCCTCGTCAGGAGGTGTCCAGAATTCAGATCTTTGGCTTATGAAGACCAGTGCCTTATCCATTGGAGCAAAATTTACCCTTCTCTTGATGTTATTTCTGAAAAGTGACAGCATGGTTAACATCAATGATACTTCTACCTACCCCACTATCTTTCCTAACATTTTTTCTTCTCTTTGGCGCATTTGAACTAGAAGCCTTTTGACAATGCATATTTTTCTTTTTGCAAAATGAACCTATCTATTTCTACTCTTATATCTGCCGGGAGTTCAGATTAAGCTGATGAACTCCTTCATTTCTCTACCTAAAACTAGATCGACTGTCAAGATTAAGCAGTTTGACAGGATTTCATTCTCTAATCTACAACATGGAATTGAAAAATGATCAAATCAGGATTAGGCAGTCTGATTTGTCATGCATTTGCGGCATAAAAGACAAGCTGCACACAAATTTTATTCTGCAACAAAGGAAACTAGACAAGCGGGGCTAAGATGTACAATGTGTTTTTCATCCCTTGCTTCTCTCTTTGGTTCTGTTTTAGGCATGTGGAACCAGAATCTCTCCCTAATCTAAGCTCTGTGATAAGTCAATCTTACACAATGTTGACTATCTTTGCACTCACTAACTTATCAGCAAATAAATTTAAACATGCTCGGCTATGATTAGGCTAGATAGCTGAACAAGACATTGAAGTACTAGTAGCGGCATTTAGACTTGCTCGCTTTCCGAAAGACTATTTTTGGAACATGGGGCCTTACCCACTTGCTTTTAGAAAGCTGCCACTCTTTTTCCTACTTTTCTTCATTTTGTATTTTACCTTTTTCACTTCTTCCCTGAAACCGACTACAAATGAAAATTTGCTCTGACTAAACTTATTTTCTATTGTATGTCTTTCTATCCTAATATAATCTGTACACAACATATATTTGGCGA
>JAXQQM020081318.1:0-17481 GCA_034641835.2 Pinus albicaulis | reverse complement strand
GCGATTGCTGCTCTATGACAGAGCGCCAAGTGGCGCGACCTCTTTACAGGATTTCCCTGATTGGCGCGAGCAGTGAACTGTCTACCCGCGCCAATGCAAAAAGAGCTGTTTTTCATGGATTTTGCAAGGAGATGTCTCGAGGGGAAATGAAGCTCATACTCAGAGGGATGCATTGATGATGTTTTCAAGGCATGACAGTGTTCACAGGTCACATAATGGGTCCTCCATTGTGCGGGATGGGGAATGGTAGGGACGGTGACAAATTACTGTGTAACAATAGGTATGATGCACCAAGGGAGGATATGTCTTGGAATTCCATATTCTCTTGAATGTATTTGTGCAAACAATCGTGGTACTTGAGAACTAGATGTTTCTCAGAATCTTTGATACCCAACTTTGTGTTGAGGGTATGTAAAATATTCACCAGCTGATGCACATCTTGATCCCTCTACTACCGCAGCATAGTTCACTGTATGTAATAAAGTCATAACTCTTGACAGGGTAGAACTATTACTTCATGGTGTCTTGGAAATAATTCCAAGTGGATGCGACCAAGAATAGCGAGAGTTCCCTCTCAACCTTTCTCTCATAGTAGGTTTCCCACTAGTACTAGACATGGGGAGTGACTTTTAGGAGTGCAAAAGTAATATTTTCCTTACGGAAAATATCATGAACAGAAAAGTATACTTCGAACATATTCAACCATTTATCTATGAAATATCGATCTATATAATATTCAAATGTGGGAATTTCATATTTGAATTGTGCATTAGATGGAGTGACACCTCCAGAGTGGTTGTTAGATGAAGATGTATCGCTTGTGGCAATCCGCCAAAGGATCTGGGAAAATTTATCCATCATCGCATTCCTTGGTCGCTCGAGGGATTTTACTAGAAATATTTTGAACGGATATCATGCTTCCTTGTCTTTATTTCCTTCCGCCATGGAATATTTTCGGGATTTGCGAGGCTGGTCTTGGAAAGGTTCAACCAGTTTGAGCACTAAATCCTTATACCCTAACCTTGTTGGGGAAATATGAAGAAAAATAGAGAAAGAACAGACTCCTCTGATACCACTGATACGAACTTAAACTGGAACACAAAAAAATGCAGAGATAGGCATAAATACAAAGATGGAATAGAAATAACACTTCATTTCATTAATATCAAATAAGTGAAATATTTTTCCATACATAATGGAAGTAGACTAGCTCGGACGATGGTCGCTTATCTCTGACAACATATGTGGTGTCTACATGCCTTTGAATTGTGTTACAATGAGGCTCAAAGGCCTATTTATTATTAAGGAAAAATGGAGCACCCTAAACATAAAAAAACCTAACCCTAGGAGATGAATCACTAAATTTGTGGGCCCCGTCGGGGTAAATTGGTACATCAACTTCCCAGGGTCATAAATTTGGCATACAGCCTCCATTTGACGTGCACGATACCTCGTTAGAAATATCTATCTGAGGACTACAAATTTCCATGACAAAATATCATATGTTTTCTCTTTTTCCAAAAAACAAATGTCATTTAGGGCCTCAAAATGGCTCCAGAAGTTCAAGACCCAAAAAATACCAAAAATAGTAAATTTTGCTACAATTAGGGAAACTAAAATAAACAATGGTGGGTTCCAAGTGTAATAGGTGGGTGAAACCTTTCATTATTCATTTTCTTTTTTTTATTGCAAAAATAAATTTAATACTTTAATGATTTGTTTCATGACAATATGAATGGACGTAGCTCAGAGGTAACTTCTATGAACATTTTATTTATGAGTGTCATAGTGATTTTTTGTGCAACATAAACAACATTAATAAGAAAGAAACATGTTTTAATTTAATTGATGATTCACTAATAAGATGTCAATGCCTAAAGAATCTTTGTGTTGTGATTTTTCTATCTCTTTCTCAGTTAAAGAATAATTTTGCCAGATAGTTGTAGTGAGATAGTTGATTATTAGTTCAAGTTTAATTTTTAGTCAATTGAATAAATAATGACACAATTAATTGTTATTTCAAATAATATTCATGATATTTTTAGAAAGTTTTCGAAATTCTTTAAAATAATAAATATTTTTAGAAATGATTATTATTAAGTAGATCTAAGTTATATCTAAAAATATTTATTTATTTTTACAAATGATTATTATTAGTAGATGTAACTTGTTGAGATTGCAACAAGATGATGAGCTTAGTGGAAAGAAGTCGCCTTCACTAAGTGGGTCTGCAGGCTATTTTTGGCGCAAAGTCTATTTTTAGACAATGTTTATTTTTAGACATGATGATCATATTCTATGAGTTGCAGGATGCTATTAGTGGATGGTTGGTCAAGTTGGAAAAAATATATGGACTTCTATTTTTAGACATATTGGGTGGAATCTATTTTTAGATTGCCAATTTAAAATTGATATGTCGAATATTATTAGCTCTTAATAATATTTGGACTCTAAACATTATCTTATTCTCTTGGAGCACTTTAGTTAAGTGCACAGATGTGGCACAGGAGCTGATAGAAGGAATTACGCTATTCCTAAGGGTCAAGTGAAGCTATTGCATGGAGAATTCAGTTAAAACTCATGTGAGAGAGTTTGGTGGAGTTGATTGAGGAAGTTAATGGAGTTGTGTTCAGTTTAACTGAGTTAAACATAGTTGAGCTAGTTGTATCTAGTCTAACTGATTGATACACTAGTGAGAGTGGTGTGAATTAATTATTAATTAATTCACTAATTATAAAATCATTAGTCAACTAAATAATACATCAGTTAACTTTAGTGCATGGACAGTTTTAGTGGAGCCCAGTGAAGAGGTAGGTGAAAGAGTAGTGTGTTTATCAGTTGTGACTATACTGTTGCATGATTTGCAACAACCAGTGATTGGAGATGCCACTGAGGATTGTGTATTACAAGCCAGGTGGTTCGAAGTTATTATGAGCCATTCTTCAGTAGGGATTGCGTAGTAGAGGCAGGCTATCAGGTGGCAGAGATTGGAGCATGTGATTTGCTAGATCTAGCTTGATTAGTGTGTAGCAATTGGAGATTGTACTGAGAGCTTGTGAGGAGCTTTGTATGATGATTGTTACATAATCTGTGTGAAATATAATATACAGATAGTTTGGGGTTTTCAGCTTTAATCTTTCCCATAAAATACTGTGTTCATATGTGTGATTGTTTATGGTTTTAATGTGCGCATGCGATTGTTTTTATTTCTGCAATTAATGATCAATGGTAGAAGAGATTTTGTATTGTGCATGAAGTTAAAATAGTGTGTGATCAGGAGAATATTGGTGGATAACATATCAGTTATCAAATTTCTACATGGTATCAGAGGGATATTGATCATTGGAGCAATTGCAAAACATTGAAGCGGTTGAGTTTTGAGCTGGTGGAATTCGAATTTGCAGCAGTGTTTTCTTAGTGTCGAAGTTGAGATGTCTTTCAACGGATTGCGATTGGAGTATTCCCTTGAGGGCAGCTCGAATTATATTTCATGGAAGGACAGGATGGAGGCGGTGCTGGATGACAATGGGTTGAAGGAGTTCATATATGCAGAAATTGCAAAACCTGCTTCTAGCAATGCTGTCGTACTTGACGCATGGCAAAAGAAGACAGCAAAGTGTCAAAGGATTCTGTTGGAAGGTGTGAAGGATCACATAGTGTCCAGACTTCATGGTAAAGCTTCTCCATTCTTTATGTGGAAAGCTTTGATAGATTTATTTTAAAGCAAGAGCGACCAAAGGAAGTTGGCGCTCAAGGATAAACTCAGGAGCATAAAAATGGAGAAAGGCGGCAATATGCCCAAGTACCTCACGAAGTTCATCCAATGCAGGGATGAGCTGGGAAGTGTGGGGGTTACTGTTGATGACGAGTACTTGGTGAGCTTGGCTCTCCTTGGGCTTCCGAAGAGTTGGCATGCCTATCAGGACTCTGTCAATGGTCGGGAGAAATTGCCAGGAAGGGAGCGACTTTGGTCGGATCTTGTTCAAGAGGAGATAAGGCGGAGTACCAGGGACGGATCTTCATCAAAGAACTCAGATGAAGAAAATTGCACTTTGGCTGCCAAAGCAAGGAAGGGGAAGAGCAAGAAGAATGCTTCTCAATCCGGTGCGAAAGGCAAGAAGCAGGACATGTTCAAGGTGAAGTGCTTTCACTGTCACCAACACGGACATTACGCCACTAATTGTCCATAGAAGAAGAAAAATAAGCAGGCTGCTGGATCTGCAGCTGGAGAGGCCTTAGCCTCACAGTTTGAGCTGGATTTTTCGCTGATCGCATGCTTGGTCTCAAGTGTGATGGGTTTAATGTGGTTTCTTGACAATGGTGCTTATTTTCATATGACCGAAGACAAAGATTTGTTTACTGATTTGGATGAGAAAGATCTTGGAGTGCACATCGAGATGGGCGATGATGGTAGATATAGTGCGATCAATATTGATACCATTTCCTTTGAGAGGGAGTCTGGTAAACCCTTCGTATTGAAGGAAGTGATGCATGTTCCAGGATTGAAGAAGAATATTATCTCTGTGGCCATGTTATAAGGCAAGGGATATGATGTTGTCTTTAGCGAGGGAAAGGCTTTCCTGCACAGTAATGCAACTGGTGAAACTCGGAGGATAAGGGTTTCAGTTAAGAACCTTTATCAGTTGCAGGTAGATGGTTGCATAGCAATGGCAGGCAAGGCAGAAGGAGTGGTGAGCCGGGATGATGGCGAGCTGTGGCACAGGAGATTGGGCCACCTTCACCATGGAGCTTTGAAAATTTTTGCAGCAGATTTCTACCAGGCTTCCCAAAGGTACACTTGCGTAGTCAGTTCAGTGCAATGGATGTACTTTGGGAAAATTTGTGAAAGCCACCTTTCACGAGAAGGATAGTCGCGTCACGACGATCCTTGAGAGAATTCACACAGACGTGTGTGGACCTTTTTCAGTAGCTTCGATAGAAAAGCACAGGTACTATGTGATATTTGTTGATGATTTTTCTCAGAAGTGGTGGATCTTCTTCATGCAGAAGAAGAGCGAGACATACTAAAATTTCTGTGATTTCAAGGCAGTGGTTGAGAAAGAATCGGGGAACCAGGTGAAGGCTCTTAGGAGCGAAAATGGTGGTGAATTCATCTCTGGCAAGTTCAAGGAATTTTGCAGCGTAGAAGGAATTCGAAGAGATCTCATAGTGCCTCATAACCCACAGCAGAATGGGGTCGTGAAGCGAAAGAATAGAATGATCGTGGGTGCTACACGGGTGATGTTGCATGATTAGGGACTTCCCATACACTTGTGGGCTGGGGCATGCAATACTACGGTTTATGTGCAAAACCGTTGTCCTCACAGGATACTTGGCATGAGTACACCCAAGGAGGCGTTTTCTGGTAAGAAGCTTGATATTTCCCATTTGAGGATTTTTGGTTCACCTGTTTACATTCATGTGACGAAGGATGCTAGGAAGAAGCTGGACCCGACCGCAGAGGTTGGGATATTTGTCAGGGTGCAACGATGCCACAACTGTCGTGTTTATTTTCCGGACGATCGCAAGGCTGATACGTACGCTCAAGGTGTCAAATTTCATGGGGAGAAAAGCCATGAAGTTTTATTTGAGAGGGAGCCACACTTGCATGGATATGGACAATACAGTCCTAAGGATGAGCCTCAGGATGTGGATCAGCCACAAGAGGAGGTTCATGGAGTGGAAGAGACCACTCATGCAGCGCCAATCATCAGAGGGCAAAAGCGCACTACATAAGCTGAGCGACTGGCTCAAGATGCAGAGAGGATTGTAGGAGCACCTACATCACAGTGCAGACAAAGACAATCACCTGACCGGTATACTGGATACATGGCTCTTATGAGCAAGTGTATCATGAAAGAGCCATCCTCTTTCGAGGAAGCTGTGGAGGATCCCGCATGGGTGGATGCCATGGTGGAAGAGTATGATTCGATTGTCAGAAACAATGCATGGGAGATTGTCCCAAGGACGGAAGGGAAATCAGTGGTAGGTTCAAGATGGATCTACAAATTGAAGCAAGCAGCTGACAGAAGTGTGGAGAAGTACAAGGCAAGATTTGTTGCCAGAGGCTTCTCATAGATTGAGGGGATCGATTATGAGGAAACCTTTGCACCTATCGCAAGGTATTCTTCCATATGGACGATTCTTGCTCTCTCAGCGTAGATGGGGTGGCGCATTCATCAGATGGATGTGAAGACTGCGTTCCTCAATGGAGTGATTGAGGAGGAGGTGTACATAGAGCAGCCCGAAGGTTTCGAGATATTCAACAACGAGTCGCAGGTGTGCAGGCTCAAGAGAGCATTGTATGGGTTGAAACAAGCACCTCGTGCTTGGTACACATGGATAGACAGTTATTTCACCAGACTTGGATTATCCAAGAGTGAGGCCGATCCAAACCTATACCAGATTGTGGTGAAGGGTAAGTTACTGATCATTGTACTTTATGTAGATGATTTGATTTTGACAGGTGATGAACTATTGATACACTCATGCAAGGCTAATATTGCAAAGGAGTTTGAGATGAAGGACTTGGGCCTCCTTCATAATTTTCCTAGGATTGGAAATTTGGCAGTGCAGTGATGGACTATTTGTTTCTCAAGGCAAGTATGCCCGGGAGATACTAGAGAAGTTCAACATGCATGGCTGCAAGCCTGTTGATACTCCTCTTCGTGGTGGTTGGAGGAAAGAGGATGCTACATCGACAGAGGTAGTGGATGCCACTGTTTACCGACAGTTGCTGGGGTCCCTTATGTATCTAGACAATACATGACCCGACATATGCTATGTTGTTAAACAACTTTCACAAGCTATGGGTAAGCCTACCAAGCTCTTTTGGAAGGCAGGAAAGCATGTATTGAGATATCTCAGAGGCACATTGGGATATGGATTATGGTACAGATAGTTGGATGAGGTGAAGTTGTGTGGCTTCATGGATGCAGATTGGGCAGGGAGCCCAATGGACAGAAAGTGCACATCTGGAGGGATTTTCAGTATCGGGTCGACAACAGTTTCTTGGTACAGTAGGAAGTAGAGATCCATGGCACTCAGTTCAGCAGAGGCTAAGTATATGGCAGCGAGTTTGGATGCATGCGAGGCTATATGGATGAGGAAGATCCTGGTCAGGTTGTTCGGTTCACACTTAGATCCTACTGTGATATATTGTGATAATCAGAGTTGCATCAAACTCTCAGTTAATCCAATATTTCATGATAGATATAAACAAATTGACATTTGGTATCATTCTATTAGAGATTGTGTGCAGCGGAAGATCATGCTACTTTCATACATTCCCACGGAGGATCAGGATGCTGATATCTTGACGAAGGTGCTCACCAGGAGAAAATTCAAATACCACAAAGGCAGGATAAGGGTGGAAGATAATCCTTATATTTTTGAGAGGGAGTGTTGAGATTGCAACAAGATGATGAGCTTAGTGGAAAGAATTCGCCTTCACTAAGTGGGCTCGCAGGCTATTTTTGGTGCAAAGTATATTTTTAGACTATGTCTATTTTTAGACATGGCGATCATATTCTATGAGTTGCAGGATGCTATTTTTGGATGGTTGGTCAAGTTGGAAAAAATAAATGGACTTCTATTTTTAGACATATTTGGCGGAATATATTTTTAGATTTCCAGTCTAAAAATAGATATGTCGAATATTATTAGCTCTTAATAATATTTGGAATCTAAACATTATCTTATTCTCTTGGAGCACTTCAGTTAAGTGCACAGATGTGGCACAAGAGCTGACAAAAGGAATTATGCTATTCCTAAGGGTCAAGTGAAGCTATTTCATGGAGACTTCAGTTAGAACTCATGTGAGAGAGTTTGGTGGAGTTGATTGAGGAAGTTAATGGAGTTGTGTTCAGTTTAACTGAGTTAAACATAGTTGAGCTAGTTGTATCTAGTATAAATGATTAATTATTAATTAATTATTAGTTAATTCACTAATTATAAACTCATTAATCAACTAAATAATACATCATTTAACTTTAGTGCATGGATAGTTTCAGTGGAGACCAGTGAGGAGGTAGGTGAAAGAGCAGTGTGACTATCAGTTGTGACTATACTGTTGCATGATTTGAAACAACCAGTGATTGGAGATGCCAATGAGGATTGCATAGTACAAGCTAGGTGGTTTGAAGTTATTATGAGCCATTCTTTAGTAGGGATTGCGCAGTAGAGGCAGGCTATCAGGTGGCAGAGATTGGAGCATGTGATTTGCTAGATCTAGCTTGATTAGTGTGTAGCAATTGGAGATTGTACTGAGAGCTTGTGAGGAGCTTCGTATGATTATTGTTACATGATATCTGTGACATATAATACATATATAGTTGGCGGTTTTCAGTTTTAAGCTTTCCCATAAAATACTGTGTTCATATGTGTGATTGTTATGGTTTTAATGTGCGCATGCGATTGTTTTTATTTCCGCAATTAATGATCAATGGTAGAAGAGATTCTGTATTGTGCATGAAGTTAAAGTAGTGTGTGATCAGGAGAATATCGGTGGATAAAATATCAGTTATCAGATTTCGACATAAGTTATATCTAAATATATTTATTTAATAGTTAACTGTTAGTTTAAGTTATTTCTAATGAGGATGTAGTCATTTAATTTATCTCATAATGAAACAACAACAAAAAATTAATTGTTCGTTTAATTTATTTGTACTAGGGATTATTTAGGAAATTTTCAACATTTTTAGAGATGGTTAACATTAAACCAGTGTAAATATTTAATACCAATATCACACAGGGTTTGTAGTGTCATGTCATGCGACAAGGGTGTCACCCATTAAGCATTTTCTCTCTTTACTAATTTTCGTTGTCCATAGGATGCTCTTCATGAGAAGAGGTTTGATGCTATTCATGAGAAGGGGTCGAGCAGATTATGATATACATCCACAAGAGGATTTCTCCATGATTATGATTACGATCATTTTAGATGGCTAACATTCAATCACTATGCAAGCAGATATGGAAGGGAACCCTCATACTTTGAGTAGATAGAGATGTGCATAAGAAAGTAAAACTAATCCAAGTATGGGTGTGCATAAGAAATATGTGCATTGGTAGAAAATATAGAAGAAAAAGCTTAAAAATATCACAATATACCATGTGAAGTGTCTTAATTTTTGTGGAAGTGCAAACTCAAACATAAGCACAAAATATAGCCTATTACTTATGATTTAGATAGAAAAACACCAAAATAATTGCTCCTTTATATAAATTAAGTAAAAAAAATAAACTAAGTTATTGTAATTTGTGAAATACAACAATGTATTTATACGTGTGATGTTTCTAGATCAATCACTTTTATTGGATACTTTATATGTTGACAACACCCAAATTTTGGCATCACTAAGGGAGAAGGAAAGTATAAAATAATCACATATACAAGATCATGCATATTTTTAAGAACAAACCATTTCCACTCATTTTCTTTAAATCTTGGTCAAAATGCTAATTTGCATAAATCCCACATTGAAGAAGATAAGTGTTATATCATAGCAAGAAAAGGATTCATTTGACTTGTGCCTTAGTCAAATGGAGAAATTTGAATTTCCAAATCAGCATGATGCCTTGAGTTGCAGTTAGTGGGAGTGACATGGCCATGTCATTGAGTTAAGTCATTCAATTTGAGTTTGTTTGCCAGAAGTAGAGTTGTGCATGAGTTGATTGCTAATATATAATAATCTAGTGGAGTTATAGTTAGCGACACCTAGTTACTTGACCTCTAGTCATTACTAGAGTGAGTAGGAGTTCTGTTGAGTAGTTTTAAATGTTGTTAACTCAATGATCTGTTAGTTAACTAGTAAGTTTACTAAAAAATAGCCCTATTCATGCATGCAATTCAAACTTACTAGTTGAGTGGAGGGAAAAGGCATAAATGTATTTATTGTTGTATATTTTTGAGTGTACAAAGTTTTCAAATAGCAAGTGAGGCTTTTCTCTTAGTAATTGTGCAATAAAATAGGAGATTCCCCTATTCTTTAGGAGCTAATTTCCTCAGGAATTTCCCAAGGAAATATGAGGAGCAAGGGGTCTATATTTGGGTAAGAATTTTCTATAGCAGATGTAGGAGGAGGAGATCAAAATTGTAGTTCAAGTTTAGCTTCAAGGATTGAAGTTTTCATTATAATAGTTAATTTTTTCGCATTTGATATAATAGAAACAAAGGAGGGGTTTTTTCCCAATTGGGTTCCTGAGTAAAAATAGTGTGTTCATTTTGATTGAATCATTGTATGTGTTTCTATTGAATGATTTCCCTTTTGTAGATTGAGTAGAAGAAATTTGTGTCTATTGAGTTTAGTATGATTTCATTATCATCTGAAAATTTCGAGTTATTTCTACTATAAGTTTTGTCTTGCCTCTCAAAGAAAGATTATTATATATCCTAAAAACTAAACATCCCATTTCATGCAAGGCTTTCCTAAAAATTATATTACAAAATCAAAGAACGTATTACTAAATAGAAATAATTAATTCCCTATGGACACAAATTCCAAACTAAATGATTGAGGTTTTCTTATTTCATAATCTCAAAAGCTATGACCCATATTTTACAGAGACACATATATGTTATCAATGACTAGGAATTGATGAATCATGTCAAAAGAAATTGTTGGAATCCATGTATTTTTCTCAGAGCCATGTATATCAATTTTAGGCATAAATGGAAACTACATACAACCTCTATAATTATAATGAGGAAACAACGTCGAGAAATTTTGGTGCTTAGGTGAAGGGCCTCTTAACTAAAAGTGTGATGCCAAGGAAACATAAAATATTTGGTAGCATGGCACTAATTCCTAGAATATAGTCTCACCTCGCCTAAATCCCACACAATAATATTTCCCTGAATGGACCTATCAGCCACATATACATTTGACTCAAAAAAACAAAATTTCTCATGATTGACAACTTAGTAAAGATTCTTTATAAGGGAAGCTGAGTAGAAATGGAAGGAATTAAAATTTTCTATTTGAAGTTATATTTCCTAATTTATGCTAATATACCATCCAATTCATTTTCAAATACATCTAAGAATTTTTTTTTAAAAATAAACTCATAATTCCAATGTGGATTTTCATTTCTCTATTGTCAAATTATATTCAACAACTATTACGCCAAAAAAACCAAGATTATCCTGACATTGGGTGAACTTGGTCAAGTACTTTGGTATTTTGTCACTCTTTTCCATATTTATCTTATGAATATTTTCCTTCAGTGCTAGCTTCTCATCGTCACCGATATTTTGAAACAATTTTTTCCATCTCCTTCCATATTTCATATACAATTTCCTTCCCATGGAGGTTTGAGACAATATGATTTCTAAATCATTTTAGTAATATCCTTCTCGTATTTCCCACACATTTCTTCGAGTCCACCAAATCTTGAACATTAGTTGTTGGAGCCTTTGGAATATCGTTTTCTATGAACTCCTTCAACTCGTTATCTTCCAACATTGCCTCCATCCTATCCTTCCAAGCTATTTAATTTGAGCTACCCTCAATGGCATACTCAAGTCTCAATCCATGAATGACATACTGCTGACCCTGAAGAATGATACTGTAAATTTGATTCATAGCTTGCAAAGACAAACTTGTAGTCCTATCTTCTTTAGTGATTTTAGCTTTGATACCATGTAGAAATTCCTTCTAGATTAAAAATTCTAATTGTAATTTACTAAACAATAAACTTGAACCTACTCTACCAATTACAAAAATAAATGTAAACAATGATGAAATCATGAAGCATTCAAGAGAAATAATTCAATCAACACATTACACAATGATATCCTAGCGAAAGCCACAACTAAAAACCTTTTTATCTATATATTTCATTAGTCAAACAATATGAGAATATTACAATGATTTTCTCATGCCTGAGAAACTGCTGCACTCTCTCTATCGGTCTGACTGTTTGTCAGACAAGCCTAGGCCAATACTTGACCAAATTTTGGCTTCCCAAGTCCCTATTCCTTTTGTTGTTTCCTTGGGAATATCAGCCTATTAATTTGGGAAATCCCCGTCCAATACTGCGCAATCCATCATAGGCTTTCCTCTAGCTACATGAACCACCTATACAAATTGGATGATTATACAACTGATAGTACACTTCCATTGAACGCAAATATAAACTTGGTAACTCTCAGTTCACACATGCATGAGTTATTTATGACCGATTTATCAGTTATTTGTTTGATCAATGAGTGTGGTTGAAGTTCCAGTTCCACACTTTGACCTTCCACTAGTTCCTCCAACAATTGGAACTAGTTAAACTGATTTTATCTTAGATAAACTGAATTAATTAATTACAACTCGAAATAAAATCAACCAGGGCTCCTAAAAACTAGCAACCACTCTACATGACTCAAGTTAGACCCTCAACTCAAATTAACTGAACCAACTAAGTGAAAATAACTTAGTTAACTCATACAAGTCATGATATGTGGAATTACAATTTTTTTCTAATTTAATTAAAGGGAAAATTAAATTAGAATCTTTCTTGGTGCCATTTTCAACACCTTAAGGATTATATTATTATTTAAAGGATTGGAATAGAATCACACAAGGTATTATATCATACTTATCCCATAACATGTATTATTCAAGTATATACGTATCATGTTGATGGTGAAGTATCATTCGGTGTTTCGACCATGATAATTCCATTAAGTCTGTGAGGGGACCAACATTTAATTTATAGGATATATTTGTAACCATTGTGCTATCCTACTTCAAAACCATAAAATTCCTTCATTGTTTCATCATTTCTTATGAGAATGGATTTTAGAAGCACAACGAGTAATACTGATGCAAGACGAGTTGAGTGGAGGGATTCATAAAAAATCATGTTGAGCATCGTTGGTGTATTATTTGAAAAATTGGTGTTTTTGAGAAAAATAATGTGTTACAACAATCTAGGAAAATTTTACTTTGGAATCGTTATATTTATGAAACCAACTTATGCATATCATAATTACTATAATTTTTTGAACTGAACCAATATGAAAAAAATTTCATATTTGGAATATGCTTTCGTCTGTGTCAATTTTCTCAACATATTAGTCATAAACTAAAAAACTAAAAACTAACAATTACCAACGACGGACCAATGGAATTCACCATAAATTTTTCAATTTTTTTTACAGTGTATTTTGGGAGATATAGAATGTTGATTTCAATGAATCATAATGGCCTTTAGAAATTTTTTGCACCCATTTAATTACAAAATAAATTAAAATTAGTAAATATCTATGGAATTCCATAAAAGTTATATCTCCTGAAAGTATATTGAATTTCAAAAATGCTAGTCTTGGTTCTGAAAGTTAATTCATAAAATTTGATGCAGTTTAACCAATCCAAATTTGAAGAAATATATGCAGAGCCAAGTTGCAACATAGTTATAGACATTTTAGTTCGGCCGAAATTTTGTAGCAGTTTGGCCAAACTTTTCTAGTAATTCGACCGAAATGTTTTTCCTCTCCGTCCCATTAGTTTTAACGACCAAAATTTTGGCCGAACCTTTGATAAAAGTTCGACTAAAATTCTTTTCGCAAATTCCTCCAGGTGGAAAAAATTTGGTAAAGCCCTTCCAAAAAAAAAAAAAAATCACAACTCTATAAATTGACGAAAACATAAAAATTATTTTCACACATTTCTTCCATAGGCGATGCAAAAATTCATAACTTTCAAATGTGGAGCCCTGCATGCCACAACCCCATATGAACAGTGATTTTACATGCATTCAAGTTTTTATGCTACAAATTACTTCAGGCATTGATATAACTACACTCAAGTAGTAATAAATGAGTTATAATCATCACACATTGCAAACCATACTACAGATATTTATACTTCCTAAACTCAAAGATTTGGTCAATCAATACTTATATAAAAGGAAACTAAGAAGGATGAAACCTTCTCTCAAAGATGTGTTGAACGACCTTGGTGATCAAGATACATTGACCTGGAATGGGCAAGGGACTAGGCTCATAACTCTCCTCCCAACCATTAGTAGTATTCCAGTAATGCAACTGTCACCTCCTATAATATTAACCCTACCCCATTGGCAAGTCCACCAGAAAAATTGGAGAGTCCAGAGGTGGTCCACACCTCCACTCTTCTTTCCTATGAATAGTCACTTATAGGCGTGTTCAGGGGTTCTAAAGGTAATATTCCTCCACCCAATTTCCATGAGGGATTCGAGAGACCATTATCAACCCTCACTTATCCTAATGATTCCAGAAGTGTACCTCGACCCAATAGCCATAGGGATTCTAGAAATAAACCCTCCACCCTCACTTCCTAGGGATTCCATATGTGTACCTCCACCCAATATTCATGAAGGATTCTAGAGAGAAAATATTCACCCTCACTTCCCAAGGATTATAGAGGTGTACCTCCACCCAATATCCATGTGGTATTCTAGAAACAAACTACCCACCCCCCTAGTATTAAATCCCTTAGGCTCATTCCAGTTTAGGGAATCCATAGGTCGGTCACCTCCACGCATGATCCATTGACAAAATCTAGAGGTGAAAGCCTCCACCTCGTGAAGTTTAGGAAAATATACTAAAATTTGAGTACTTTGGTTAAGGGAGGCTTGTCCAAGGAAGCCACTTACTCCACTAACTAGCCAATAAGGGACTCCAGATGTAAGAGCCTCCACCGTTAGTTAATTTATATATTTTAGTAACTAATTTGCATGACTATGTGTATCACAACATTATCCCCAAACTATGATTGACCAGGATTTCCTATTTCAATATAACAATGCTAACAAATATTTAGATAAAATGCTGGTGGAATATTGACCAAAGATATGCAATATGTAGGATAATCGAAAGGATTTTATAAATATTCCATCCCCCCACATGTACATGGGGATACCATGAGGTTTTCAAGGCAAGGAGATGGAAAACAAAAGGTGAGGAGATAAGTAGTCAAAAACTGTCAACGGAAAGAAAGGTCCCCCATTTGTTACATTGTATTATAACACATAAAGGCCATGTGATATTCTGATGAATCTCGTGCTGACCTGCAGCAGCACTAGCCCAGCAACAAGCAGAAAAACACCCCAAAAAAAATGTGTCTTCAGCTTTGCTTCTTTTTAAGTCATTCTTTGACTTAAAATTATACTAAAAACAAAATTAGTTTTGTTGAAAAGGATTATTTAAAAAAAAAATGATATTCCCGAACGCACTTGTTTTAAAGTCATTCTTTAATTTTTCTCAAAATTATCACTAAAACAAATTGTTTGTTACAAAATATTAAAAACATTTCTCAAAACAAAACCAGTTGATGCTGGAATAACAAAAAAAAAATTTGTGTCATAATTTTGACACTTGTGACAATGGAATTAAAGACAACATATTAGGACAATTTTTAAAATCGTAAATTTCTAACATTTTTTATAGATGATGTTAAAAATAAACAAATACATGTCTGAAGGGCTTATAATTTTGAACAATTTTCATCCATGTTGTTAAACATAAAATATCTTGACTTTAAACAACCCCAAATTTGTAATTATTTTCAACCATAACCTTAAAGATAAAGGTAAATCTAAAGTTTTTCAATCTTAAGTGTTCAACATACTCGAACAATGAAATTATGGAGAAAATATAAGACTTAACAATTTAAAACAGAAACAAGTAAGAGTAATTTTAATTTTAAAGAATAAAAACTTATCTTTTTTCAAATCTTAGAATAAGACAAATTTAAATATAATTTCAACCAAAACCTAAAAATCAAGCATCAAAACAAAGTGTTATGTTTCAATGACGCATATAATTATTAAATTTTTTAAAAGTATCTTATACCAAATGGTAACAATACATAATATCATGGTAATATCACTGCATAATCTAAAAATTCAACATTAGTTTCTATTTTCTATTTTACTTATAATTAAAATATCAACATTGGTGCATTGAATATAACATAAATTATTTTTGTAATTCATTGTTACATTGTCGATATTCTAAAAAAATGAATTCTTCATAATTAAATCGTATAATTCAACAAACATAGAAATGTCTCAGAACTTCATGAAAAATGAGATGGAAGTCAAAATTTTTATTTCAAGTTACCATGCAAACATCAATTACAGAAAAGTGTCTTAGATAGTTATTCAAAATCAGCCATAGGTTCTGGCACACCATCATAATATACATCTTCAGATGAATGGCTCGATGCAGATGAAGATGATCCATATTCTTCTCTTTCATCAACTAGTGCTCCATCTGAGTCAACATGCATACCCACCATTTCAGAGTTCAAAAGTCTTGTAGATCTACGTCTACATTCTGCAGAGTCCCATTTCAACAGTAATTGTTCTGGTAGCAATTTCTTCAAAATATTTATGGTCTGCAACCGAAGAGTTCCTCTTTTTGTCAAATTAAAGTCATACACAAGTATGTCAACATCCTCCAATTTTAAGACATTTGTGCGGCGACGATTTATATTTGCGCCCTTTCTTTTTCTCTTTCTGCTAATTCTTTTTTCCACTACCATCTCTGGCTTGTACACACCATTGAAAGGGTGAGTACTTGTGGCATACCAATGTACATCAACAGCTGTAATCTCTTCATTTTCATTAATGACCTTTATAACCTTGTCAATCCAGAGTGGATAGCCAAGTGGATCTTCATTTGCTAACACTGCTATCATGCAACCCTCCTTAAGATCCTGCACAGAACCCCTGTAAAGGTCTTCCATGGCTTCACGTTGTGAATGTGATCTTCTAGAACCAATATAGATTTCTCTTTCCTCTACCTGTGGGGAGTTAATAATAGCTTGAGGCTGTTGTTGTTCAACATTGTGTGTTTCCTGATGTTCATGTTCATTTGGAATATTTTGTGGCAAAAAAAAAGGAGTCTTCAAAAGCGTATCCACATTTATTGATCTTGAAATCATATCGCACAGTTACAAGACTCCCTAAGCCAGATGACAACATGGAAATAATCTTCAGCATCATCTCTATTAATACTTTCATTTTCTCTAGACATTCAAAATAATTTTATCTCTCTCTTACCTTGTGTGGTGTGCAGTGTCTGATTTTGGAAAGCCAGGCTGGCTCATAATATCTTTGATGAAAACATTGGGTAACTCTGAATGAACTTCAAAGTATAAGCATATTGATGATCCCATTCTTCTAATGGTTAGATGGTTCTTGCCCCATATGAAATTGTTATCTAATAATTTTTTTGATAAATTGATCTTGTGAAGCCTAATGTGATTTAGTTTTCAGCCATTTCTCCTCACCTTTGATCCAAAAATATCAAACATCCATGTCAATGGTTTCTTCTTTGTGAAAAGCAGGCCTCTGGAGTCTAGTTGTAATACATTCAATTAATGTGATAGCGGAGTCTAGCACCTTTCCTCCTCAATGTTACTGAAAAACGACTAAACATTTGATCAATATGATCATGAGTATGCCCAACAAGAAGGAAACCAACCTTTATCTTTTTTA
>JAXQQM020067371.1:0-22921 GCA_034641835.2 Pinus albicaulis | reverse complement strand
ATCACCAACTACAGGTTATTCAAAGATAAGGTTCTTCCGAGTGATAATGTCTTGCTCGGTAGCTGCGAAGAGGCAAGGAAATTGTTGAAAATGTTGGATGTTGAGTACATATCATATCATGCATGTCAAAATGATTTTATTCTATATAGAGAAGAATATGCATACAAAGAGATGTGTCCGAAATGTGGGCATGACAGGTATGATAAATCAAAAAAGAAGGGTAAATCACATACTAGTCCTCCTTTTAATATATTGAGGCATATGCCTATAATCCCAAGGATTCAAAGGCTCTTTCGTTGCAAAGAATTAACAATGTTGCAGGGATGGCATGGCTCACACAGAAGTGAGTTGGGATTTATGCGAATCCCAATTGATTCAATATCCATGAAGCATATAGAGGGCACATGGCCTGAAAAATTCAAGAATGAAGTACGAAGTCTACAACTCAGCATAGCCATGGATGGCATCAACCCATATTCCCTCCAGAACACCAACTATTATGTTTGGCCTGTAGTAGTGATCAATAACAATATCCCCCCATGGTTGTCCGTGAAGAATGAACATCTTATGTTGGCTCTCATAGTCCCTGGTAGAATACAAGTGAAGAATATGGATGTCTACTTACAACCACTGGTATATGAATTTAAGGAATTATGGGATGAGATAAATGTATACGATGTATCTGCACCGGCCTCCTGATGATCCTCGACAATATCTGGCATGCCCTCATCCTCATCAGGATCCACACCGGGATCAGGTGGTGGTGGCGGCATCTCCTTGCCATCAAAAGAGCCAATGTCTACAAAATATATACAAGTACACAACAATAATTAGAGGATTTTATTACACAATTTAATAAAAACAAGTTAAAGAACATGTTAGAATAAATTTAAATAAAACAGTAATATTACCTCTATCATCTGGCTGCTCATTAGCTGTGAAGAGGATGTTGGCACACCCTTGCCAATCCAACCCTGCATAAGGACAGGGGACCAAAATGAAGGGATGCTCATCAACAATGGCTAGCAACTCCAGTGCATCATCTGATATCCTCGATGGAAAAAGAGTCTCCTCCCTCTTGGGCATCATCTGCCTCCACATGTGCATACGTGCCTCAGTAATCGGCCTACGAGGCTGCTGAAGAAAAGAAGGCCTCGTCTCTAGAAACCTCTCAAAAAATAAACAAAAAATCTCTGAAGAAAAAGGGAAGTTGACCCTCCCTTGTGCATGAGCACGACATCTATCTAATGTTGTACAGAACTGCTGCAAAAAAATGGCAAACCACCTGACAAGTCGTGGCTACTGTAGTAAAGAATCAACATAATATATAAGTTGGAAACTAATGCGTTGTTCATCACTGGTGTTGTGCGAAATGGTCGAAATGATAAGTGAGAGACACTGGACCTCCTCATGACCAAATGCACCAATACGTAACTGCCCTCCAGCGACCTGAAACTCTGCAGGAGATACTAAATTTTCTCCAATGTATCTCTAGGAGTAAACTAACTGATTCCCTTCCACGCAGCCAGCTAGAACCTCGGGGAGTGAGGGAAAATCCACCCCTCTCCTCGATAGCTCTGTAATAAAATATACATCCTCCTTAGTGGGCATGTACCACTAGTTGATACCAACTTGGAAAGCCTGTTGCTCGGCATTCCACCTTCGGATAATATGTCTCAAAAAAAAACTATGGGACTTTAGGGTAGTAGCCTCCTCATAGAACTTGAGGAGGCCTACCTGCCTAAGGAGCCCTTGTGTCGCTGCTGTAATAGGGTGAGGGTACGCATCTCTCTCCCTCTCTCTTGCCTCCCACAGGCGAACCATGTTATACTGTTCCGCCTGTTGTTGTTGTTGCCCCTCTTCTCTCCTTTCACATCTATGAATGACTGACATATTAAACACAATTTTTTATTAAATGACACATGTATTTACAAATATACGTATATAATTATTTTTTGAAAAATAAATAAAACAAGATTCGGTGCGCCAAAAACACAGTCACACACCGGTCCCGGTGTGTCTCCCCACAGAGGGCACCGGATACGGTGCACCTCATGGTATCGACCGCACCGGAAGCGGTGCTCCAGAAAATGTTTTTAGCACATCATTCACTACGTGCGGTGTCAGGAGGCCGGTGTTCTGACTTCACTATCCGCCCGGGGCTTATAACTAAGTCAGCACACCGCCCTTCTGCTACCATACATAGTCGTCGGTGCGGTAAATTAAGAGGCTACACCGTTGACCTAGGCCAAATACGGTAAGCCATGCATTGAAAAAAATAGCAGGCCCGGGCTTGTTAACTCAGTCAACGCACCGCATCACCTCAATTCAACTAGGTCAATGGTGCGGCCAGGTAGCCGACCACACCGCTCTTTTTAAAGAAATTCAAATAACACGGTGCACCTTTGGTATCTGCCTTGGAATCGGTGCGGATACCCTTAGCACCGGTTTACTAGCCTGAACTATTGACAATGTCGAATTGCAGTTTCGGTGCGCTGAAAACATTACCCGCCCCGGGGCGGAGAATTCTGTCAACGCACCGAGTTGCCGCGAAACACCATTGTCAACGATGCGACCTGGTAACCGACCGCACCACACTTTTTAATTTTTTTTAAGTTAACACGGTGCGCCACACGGTACCGTGCCAAAACTGGTGCGGATACCGTTAGCACCGAGTGTGGTGCGGCCTGTAAATTTACAGGCATCACCGCAAACCGGTGCGAGCCAAACGGCTCGAGTGCATTGCGCGATAATTTTTTTTTTTTTTTTAATGGTTAATTTTAAGGTTTTTTAAAATTCTAATCTGCTAAAAGGTTTAATTATGGAAAAACAAGAAAAATACCTGTACATTTACTCGTTGAGGAGGCATATTGGCTGTACAATTTGCAAAAGAAAAATTTTCCACTGTTTTATAAAATTCAAGCTGGAGATTGGTGGCAATGCACAGCAGCAGTGCGTGCAATAATTGCAATGGGAGCATGAATGTTAGTGCGGCTCAAAGAAGGATAACTTGCACCGATGCTTGGGAGCTCTGTAGCACTGACAAAAGTGAGAAATGTGGTTTTTTGGCCATAATTTTTTATTATTATTTAACCCTGTTCCGGTGCACGGGGTTTTTATTGGCGTACCGGTGCGTTTTCACTATGCTGCCCCGAGCGGTTTCTATTTTCGTGCGCATTTAGGAGGCACCAGGGCAGCGTAGCTATAACGCATTAGTGCTCCACAGTAATAAGACACACCAGGCACGTTGTCCGGTGAACCGATGATTTGTGTGGTTTTTTTGCCTTTAATTTTGATTTTTTTTAACCCTTTTCCGGTGCGCGGCATTAATGGGGCCCCGATGCGTTGCTGTCATTCCGCACTGGGTGATTTCTGTTCCACGCGCTTTTTATGAGAACCAGGGCGGCTTAGCGGTAACGCACCGGTGCTCTATAGTAATAAGATGCATCGGGAACGCTATCCAGTGAACCAATGATTTGTGCAGTATTTTTGGCATAATTTTGTTTTTTTTTAACCCTTTTCCGGTGCGCGGAATTTATGGGGCCCCTGTGCGTTTCACTCATTTCGCCCCGAGCGGTTTCTATTCCGTGCACTTTTTATGAGACACCGGTGTTGACGAGTTGACACGCACTGGTGCTGTTCCTTAATAAAAGGAACCGGGCAGGTGTGTACGGAGCGCACGGTTTCCGGCGTGCCAATGTTTTATGCGGTTTTTTTGGCGTAATTTTTTTATTTAACCATCTATAGGTGCGCGCATTTTATGGACGCCCCGGTGCATTTTCTTTATTCCACACCAGGCGGTATCTATTTTCACGCATGTTTTTGGAAGCACCGGTGCGGTAGACATGTAAGGAACCGGTGCTGCCAACAGGATATGACGCACCGGGCGAAGGTGTTAGGAGCGCACGGTTCTCGGTGTGCCTATGTTTTGTGCGGTTTTTTGGTCGTAATTTTTTATTTATTTAACCGTGTGCCGGTGCGCGGGGATTTCAGGGCAGCCTTGTGCGTTGGCGACCTGATGCATTTAAGGGCGACCCAAGTGGTGTCAGTTTTTGCTCATTTTTTATGAGGCCCTGGTGCGGAAGTTATGTAAAGTACCGGTACTCTACAGAATTACAACGCACCAGGTGGGTGTGTACGGAGCGCACGGTGTCCGGTGTGCCAATTTTTTAACCACGCCGGTGCTATGTCGTCTTGAACGCACCAGTGTGTTTTGCGGTGATAAGAGTACTAGACGAAATACATCCGCAAAAACCTCCGCCCGCCAACCTCCTCTAGGAACCTCAGCTAGAAACGGATGTTTGGGGTATTTTTATAAGGGGTTCCTCAAAAAAATTCGCTAGAGGCTCTTTTCCTTGTAGTGGCGCTGCTGTATTTCTGTTGTCTATCAATGATGTCTTCATGTTGATATGGTTTAGTAACAATATATGAAGCTGAAATTGAGTGCATGTTAATTAGTTGAAAAGGATACTTGATACTGCTAACTGTATAAGGGTTCAGAGATCTGTAACCTATTAGAATATTTCAGAATGTCTCTGTCCAATTCTGTGACTGATTCAAAGTAACAAATTTAAGAACTTGGTATATTGAGATATGCACGTAGGTTTCTCTATAGAAAAGTGCGTACACACGCGGGTTGCCTTAAGTGAAGTAGCGTATACATTTTGTTTTATGAATGATCAGGGTTGCAGTTGATTCAGTGTGTTGATGCAGCAGTCTGGGTTCATTTCTGATATTCTGGTTACAATGATCTCACTGTTCTGTATGAATTGAGTTGGTGATTGGTTAAGTGACTATTTTTTTCAATGGTTGGTTCAATATTCAAGTGATTTGTGATTGTTTGGTTTAGTGGTTGTTTTCAGGAATTAGAAGAATTTTTTGGGTACAGTAATAAGTTTCTATTTTGATATTTTGACTTATCTGATGTTAAAGGGTTCATCATGGATTATGTGATGAAAATAGGCCTACAAGTTGTGATGTGTTGAAGCCGGTAGATCTAGTGTGAAAATTTATGAAATGTAGTGGGGTGGAGTGCGAGGTTGGAGCCTTTAGAAAGAGTAGCTTCTGCCCGGTGGTAGTTGGTGATCGGTTCGGGGGTTGTAGCTCCCTTCCAGTGGTCGCTGATAAACGAGATCAAGGGATTGGAGCTCCCTTCCTGTAGCAGCTAGAGAACGAGTGAAGGTTGCAGCCTTCTGCAGGTGGGTGCCTCTGTGCTGGTATGAGTCTGCGCCAGTACAAGATTGTAAGCAGTTTTCTATATAATAAATATTGAAGACATAGACCACACCAACGGTGATTTTCTCTCGACTTGGGTTTCCACCTTAAATATTGGTGTTCATGTGTGATGCCTTTGTGTGATGATTTATTCTGTTATTACTGCACATGTTTACTGCTTAAATGTCTGATGCATAACTGATGAACTGGGTTAAGTAAAGTTTCTAAAGATTTATCTGAACATTAAGTTATTTGGGTATACACATGTTTCATTTGAGAAAGTTGTGTGCATACGCTAGTTGGATTAATTAGTCATATATAGAAATCAATAAAGAAAAGAAAAGATTTTGGTTCTTGTAAATATTTAGAAAGTTCAACCCCCAACAACCCCACCTCTGAGTGTTTTTCCAAACTTTGAAATGCAAATACGGTTGCTCGAGTCATTTTACACTTTGGACGGATTATGCACCAAGTCATTTCGAGGGTTTGTAGTGATGGATAGCTCCCTTTATGTCATTCCAATTATAATCTTTTTTAACCATACCACTTTCTGACCCAAAAATCCTTTGCGAAGGCCTCTTTCATCTAAAAGACCACCATTGCGTTTTTAAATGTTGGTGACCAACATAACTTGGATTTTGAACAAATGAGGAAATTATCATTTAAAACTGCTGAAGTTTTGTTTGTTCCATAGCCATACAAGAACAAAAAAATCTCATTTTTCAAAAAAAATTATGGTTAGAGGTATATTGAGTCATATTTGAGCCCTATTTTTTTACAGAAAATTTTTGGAAATTTTTTTTGGATTTTTTGACAATTTTGGATGTCTGAAACGTCGACGCGACCATGATACAACTTTTCCTCAGAGGCTCCAAATGAGGTTTTCTCTACATGGTTGGATTTCTTTTGGATTCTACATTCCAGATATGGTATTGGTTTACCAGGACACCTCCTAGTTTTGAAGAAAAAAAAAACACTATTTTTCATGCTTTTGCCACTGTTTTTCCATGTGCACGATGCTTTTGGAGTAAGCTTGGAAAAATGGAGTTATGAAGGTATTGCAGGTGGTTTTTTGTAATTTTCAAGGTTGGGTTGGATAGAGGACATGTAGGGCTACCTTTCACAATCTTCAGATCAGCAGGAGGATGCCTAAAATTAGCTAAAAATGACCTCCATGTTGTGTGGTGCTTCTGTTAAAAAGCGCGACGCTTCTGTGTGCTATACAACGCTTCTATCTTCACTACTACATTTGGCGAAAATTCCGACACTTGGTTCCGACGCTTTTGACCAAATGTCGGAAATTTCCCCAAATTTTTTCCATCCCGCCCGAAACCATCGATATTGTGACACTTATAGAAAAGTGTCGCAATACTGACACTTAGAAGAGTGTCGCAATTGTGACGTTTGGAGGAAGACGTCGCAATTGCGACACTATGGCCCAACGCGTCGCTATTGCGACCACTGCCTCTAAACGTCGCAAGTGCGACACAATGTCTAAGTGTCGTAATTGCGACGTTTGGAGGCCTTCGTCGCAATAGAGACGCCTTTTCCATCGTCGGTATAATGACACTTATATGTGTGCTAAATACAAATACGAAACTTATATGCGCGCTACATAAAAATTATTTTATTGTTTCGTATCCGTTGCAATAGCTACAATAACGTCTGATATCATGCACGCATTCGCCCTCCGCTCTTGCAGACTCTTGCGAACAACATTCGCCCTCGGCTCTTGCGGAATGGCATTTTCCCTCAGCATTTTCCCTCAGCGTTCGCCCTCAGCTCTTGCAGAACAGCATTCGCTCTCAGCTCTTGCAAAATGGTAAGTTCTTACTGCAGGCCCTTCCTCCTATAGTAGGGTTGACTCTATTTGGGTTTTTTGGTCAATTCCATTGGATTGTGTTAGGCTGTAGGGTTCTCTCTAGATGTCAAGAATCAAGATTCAATACCCTCTATTATATTCATCACCCAATACAAGATTTAAATTTTTCCCAAAGAAACGCTTATTAATTTGGCAGCCATTATTTCTCCCTGCTTTAAAAACCCTACATTTAAATGAAAACAAGAATTGCATTTCAACTACAAAAATCTATTAGTGTTCAAATGTACATGTTTGCTACATTAACGTTTGATATCACGCGATGAGGCGCCCTCGGCTCTTGCGGAACAACATTCAACATTCGCCCTCGACGTTCTCCCTCGGCTCTTGTGAGAACAACATTCCTTCCCTCGACGTCGCCCCAGGCTCTTGCGGAGAACGAGTATTCGCCACACGTTCACCCTCGGCTCTTGTAGAACAACATTCTCCCTGCATTTGCCCTCGGCTCTTGCGAAGCCGACGTCGCCCTCAGCGCTTGCAGAATAGCATTCGCCCTCGGCTCTTGCAAAATGGTAAGTTCTTACTGCAGGCCCTTCCTCCTATAGTAGGGTTGACTCTATTTGGGTTTTTTTGGTCAATTCCATTAGATTTTGTTAGGTTGTAGGGTTCTCTCTAGATGTCAAGAATCAAGATTCAATACCCTCTATTATCTTCATCACCCAATACAAGATTTAAATTTTTCCCAAAGAAATGCTTATTAATTTGGCAGCCATTATTTCTCCTTGCTTTAAAAATCCTACATTTAAATGAAAACAAACATTGCATTTCAACTACAAAAATCTATTAGTGTTCAAATGTACATGTGTGCATCACTTGTGTAGGGTATTCCTTTTCCACTTTCACATTATCCAAGAATGTGTGTAGTATAGTTCATATTTTTTGTGGTTTAGATTATCTTGAAAAAGGAAAGGTAAATTATTTCCCATGGAAAAAGAAGGTTTTCCCTTTTTACTACTGGAAATGGTACAACAAAGTTCCATTTCTACCCGAAACTCCTATGAAACGGGAACCAAATAAAGGCCATGTCCTCAATGGACATCATTTGGCTTTGAAAATGGCCATTGCACTGTGTTGTTTCTTATATTACATCACGATAGTTTCTTAGGTCATTTCTTGTTCCTTGAGATGAAAAACAACCAAAGAAATTGTGAAGATCCTTTCAAGAAATAAATGACCATTTCTCAATCATATCTCAACTATTTTTTATTTTATTCAGTGGTTGCTTACTTTGAGATAAATTTGACACTTTTATAAGGAATATAACATAAAAACACAAAATGGGAAGGAATTTATGAGGTAGATGACCTTTAGTTGTTGTCAATTAAGAATTGATAATACACGATGCATGTTCTATACTACAAACTAGATTCCTTCCTGGAGTTAGGACACAGAGTATTGAATCAAAGTTGTAGTTTCTAACTTCTTGTATTGGTTCATCAATCTTGAAATTTAGACATTGCATGTCTTCATTGCTTCATGTTTGAATAATTTGCATCATATTGTACAATAGGAAATTAGGAATTATGATTATTATTACTTTATGGATCTATTAAGTTACTTTTAAGTTTGCATGGTTTAGTGTGAAATTATTCTAGTCCCCAAACACATATAATCAAGGAATTATAACGTGATTTCAAACATTAAATATCAACAAAATTGTTTAAAGGATATTGAAAGGAAAAAGGTGATGGAAGATATAAAGTGCCTTACTTAAATGCTCTAAGGATTTTTCAATAGTTGCTCCAAAAGCTTCACTTCAAGGCCCTTCAAGATCATCTCCAACAATGCTATACCATCGGCTTCAACAATGTTGCTCCAAAAATGTCCTCAAGGTCTTCACAACAAGTTTACTAGAAGTTTCTCCAACAATATATTCAATAAGGTCTTCATTGTCAACTCGTCTCTTATTTGGGTGCCTTAATGTGCAATGACATGTTTCCAGGACTGAATTCAATGCAAGGCATATTTGAAACTCTAACTCTGTCTTCCGGTGTCTTATTAGAAATTATTTCAGTTTTCATTTTGTGTTTTCAAGTTAGATATTGTTTTCAAGTTTTTACATTTATAATTTTATTGCAATGTGGCGGACTGATCAGAGCAGTGCAGGAACAACCCCGAGACGGGATGATCGCGGAAAGAGGCCAGCGGAAGAACATGTAAAGTGCCAGCATTGCTCTATCTTCAGGTGTTTTAGTTATTTACATAATTGAAATAATATTAATTTTGTTCAAATATGCAGACACCTAGCCATGGTACGCCTGATGATTCCCTCTTTGAGGAAGAGCTTTCTTCATCCCTATCTCCAGTGCTCTTGTTGCGAAAAAAGGCACGAGATGCAAGGTCAGAATTTAATACTTTGATAGACGCGCCTCAAACACCTAAAACAGAAGAGAGGATAAAAAAACTTATGAGCCAGCTAGAAACATATCGGGTAATAATAAAAGTAAAAAGGATATTTTTTTTGTTCTGCATGAGATGAATTGTGATAGTTTGATTTTTAATTTTTACATTGACTAAACTAACAAAAAGTTCTTTTGTATGTAGCGTTTTCTAGCACTTGCTGAATCCGGTGTTGGTGGTAGTGGGACACAAGGGCAAGAGATTGCCCAACAACCCTCTCGTACACCTTCTACTCCTTTAGGTGCCAGCCAAGAAACACACCCTGCCCAAGCAGACACCCAGCCAACCGCTGAACGTGTTGGAAATGATGAGGTTGATATGGCCAACTACATTATTGCGTTTCCTGGAGCTACACGTGTCAGCTCCACAGGGACCATTAATGGCACGTTGTTGGTGAACGATGAAGATGTCCCTATAAAGCATGTACAACTCCCAGGTAAATTTTAATATTTTAACTATTTCATGTACTTTATCTAAAACATATTTATCATGATTTTTATTTTTAAATTAATGATAATACCTTTTTTTTGTGTAGGAAACAATGAGTTCTACAAGTTTCTGGAGAGCCATGCGTTGGTAATTTTTGGCCCAACCATATGCACAGGGTGGAATTCCCAGAATTCCAACCTGAAAAAAGAACTTCTAGATTATCTAGAAGCCCTTTTTGGGGTCGGCACATTTGACAGAACAACGGTGGCTCGAGTAGCCAGCAAATATTTGAAATATACCAGGGACACCTATAGGACGCAATTGCAATTTAACCCTAGATATGAGCATCCTCTCACAGTTCCAGAGAGTGAGTGGAGAGCACTCATCCATGACGGAAAAGAGAAAAGGGCAAAGAAAGAAGGAAAAATGCCAACTGGACCCGCAAGGTAAATTACAACTTTAATTCAATAGCTTGAATTTTCTCTATGTCTAAAATAAAAGTGTGCTACGTCATATATGACTTTAATCTTTTGATGCTAGGTTGCCTGACACCTCAAAGGCAACCAAAGCTAGGATTGAAAAAAAGGGCCATCACAAGCTAGGCCAGGGCGGCTACTTGAAATTGGCCACAAGAATTGTAATTAAGTAGCTAAACATCTTATAATTAATTGTATCGCCTTCCAACGTTTTTTTAATCCTATCAAATATGATTAAAAATACACAATCATATGTAATGTAGGGTGATGACTTCGGAACAGAAACTACAGAGGAAGATAAAAATATCGCTTTCCATTTCGACTATCAAGCTGTAGTTGAACGTCGCAGAAGCTTGGGGCAGGTCCCAAGATCCAGAATGCCTGATAAGGTAAAACATTAACCTTTCAATATTTTTGTTTTCATCCATAAATTTAATGTCTAACAACTTTGTTTAAATCAGGGGAGCAACACTACCGACGAGGCAAATAACCCAGTTTTAGAGCCAGATGTAGATGATCCTCATGTGCAACCTGATCATTGTAGTGGGGACCAGGCCGACAATGCTACTATCAGTGAGGGCCGTGACGGTAATTAATTTCCACTTCTAATTTTTTCTAATTATACCTTGATGGTTGTCCTTATAATGTTTTTTGTTTAAATGACAGAGAATGTTTCCCTTGAGGATCTTACCACCAGAGAGGAAGACAGGGAAACAATCCCAACGACGACAACTGGTGCACCAGGTAAATAATCTCATTGCAATCTTTTTTATTAATATTACCGAACTAGTTCAATGATATTTAAAAACTGACAATTAAAATTTAATATTGTCTGTTTTTGTAGGCGATGCCCCGTCACTGGATGAGACCAGACATCGTGACTACACAACTAGGTCAGCGGCGACAACTGGTGCACCAGGTAAATAATCTCATTGAAATTTTTTTTATTAATATTACCGAACTAGTTCAATGATATTTAAAAACTGACAATTAAAATTTAATATTATCTGTTTTTGTAGGCGATGCCCCGTCACTGGATGAGACGAGACATCGTGACTACGCAACTAGGTCAGCGGCGACAACTGGTGCACCAGGTAAATAATCTCATTGCAATTTTTTTTATTAATATTACCGAACTAGTTCAATGATATTTAAAAACTGACAATTAAAATTTAATATTATCTGTTTTTGTAGGCGATGCCCCGTCACTGGATGAGACCAGACATCGTGACTACGCAACTAGGTCAGCGGTGACAATTGGTGCACCAGGTAAATAATCTCATTGCAATTTTTTTTATTAATATTACCGAACTAGTTCAATGATATTTAAAAACTGACAATTAAAATTTAATATTATCTGTTTTTGTAGGCGATGCCCCATCACTGGATGAGACCAGACATCTTGACTACGCAACTAGGTCAGCGGCGACAACTGGTGCACCAGGTAAATAATCTCATTGCAATTTTTTTTATTAATATTACCGAACTAGTTCAATGATATTTAAAAACTGACAATTAAAATTTAATATTATCTGTTTTTGTAGACGATGCCCCGTCATTGGATGAGACCAGACATCATGACTACGCAACTAGGTCAGTAGTGCGGGTCGAAAGGCATGAAATAGGAGCAGAGCATGATGATATTGATAATGTAATTAGGAGCTTTAGAAATAGGAAGAAGAAAAAGAAAATTTGATAATGTAAAATATTGTATTATTATAAGACAAACGTTACCATACTTGGAACGTTTTTTGCGTTATATAAAAAACTCATTTGTCATACTATTTTTATGTCAAGCATTAATTGCAATGTTTCCTTGCGTACTTTTTGTTGAATTGTTTTTTTATTAGTTATTGAATATTTTTTTTTATGCTCATGAAAGTAAAAAATGAAATATAGATTGGGTATTGGGGAATTGAGAGTGATGTGCGAGGGGGGGAGGGGGGCGCATAAGAGCTTCCACCTTCACGTGGTTGGCCCTGTTTAGTAGAGAATAATTTATTGGAGCAATTTAATCTTGGAGAAAACCTCCCTTGATCCAGCGTAGCAACAAAAAAGTCACTGTTGACTTAGTTGCTACTCTTTCAGATCGTGGGAGGCTTGTTCCAAGTTCATGCGACTCCAATAAATTGTTCTTGAAATGAAGAGGAGCTTATTCGGGTATGTTTTGACATTTTCAACATATGTTCTAACATTATCATAAGAATGCATCTTAGAGTAAAAAATACTACATCAATTACTTGTATTTATTGTATAGATAATGATGGATTTTGATTGACTTGGCGGTGCAGGTACAAATCCTCTTGCATCATGAGCAATACAACTTGTCAACCAGGGTCATGTCCAGGATATTTTTGCTTGTGCGCTTGACCAGGTTCGTAATGTCACATTTTGTAAGTTCCTTTACAGTTCATAATTCAATATTAAAGTAATGCATAAAGCTTTTCACAACAATAAAAGGAAAGGGTTATGGTTGAGTCAAATTTTATTGTTATTGACAGTGTAATGAAATGTATCTCAATGCTATGGTTTTGGCCTTTTTATTGGTTGAATTAGAGGACCCAGTTGAAAATATTGGAGCCAAGTAGGCTGGTTTTCCTTTTTGCTGATGGTTTGGTGTATCTAATTGAATTAGTTGCCTAAGGTATTTTTGGTTGCAAACTCCTTTTCATTTTTCATACAGTATTGGCCTTGTGGAATAAATTTGATTGTGTGGTGTTGTTAGATCTACAACATTTGTAGTTGTTTAGTCTTATGGCCGAGGTGCACTTTTATTATGGAAATAGTTGATGCAATATTGTCATTTAATCCTTACTGCAGGGTAGCATGTTGAGAAGTTTCTTGTGAAACATTTGGTATTCAAATGACACTTGATCCTATACAGCATCATGCACTTGACTTCAAAATTCATATTCAAAGTGTGCCAGACAATTCTTGCAAAATTTCAAATATTTATGTTGTTTTAAACCATTATATTTTTCATGTATTGGATGTTGAAAATGTGAAAAAGACTTTGGTATGAAACCAACTGGTGAATAATTTCCAGCACAACAACCACTTCCAAGACATGATTTAGAAGTAGAAAAAATGTGCTTATGAAGCATAGAAAGATATCCTTGATGCATTGTAAATGTTTGGCTAGGGTTATTTTTGGAGAAAATAACTCCTTATTCCTAGAATAGTGATCTTCAATACAAGTAAATGCCAGAGAAGAGAGATCATCTTGTGACGCAACAAAACTGAAATTGGACCCCCAAGGAGAGCTGGTGTGTCTACAATCGCTCTGTCAGCATTTTCCCTTGGTTTACCCCGTTCTTTTCCTCCAGCCTGAGTCTTAATTGACTTATTCTTTCTTCGGGTTTATTTATCAAATTCGTAGAATTTGATAAATAAATACTATCCACAATGGTTGGAATTTAATTTATATTCCCAACTTTATATTATCTCCAATCCTTATAACCAATGTTTAACTTTCAACACTTTGTATTTATACTCCACGTTTCTTTTTAAATAAATAACTTGTAATGAACTTTCGGCTCTATATTTCACCACCCGGCCTTACAACAATCACGCTCCAGACTTATGCTAATTATCCGCCAATCGTTTAATTAAACAATTTCATTATACTCCGGCCCCACTTATATATATCAATAACCAATCAAACACTCGTATCGTACCTGGCTATCCTCCGCACACCTTAGTTAACCTCCGGGCAAGTTCAACGTGCGACCACCGTCCGATGGCCCTTCTCCAAATCAACGACTCTTGGCAATTTCGCTCGGCTTCCAACATCGGGCTTTAACGTGTGATGGCGCGGGTTAAACGGTGGTTTTCCGGGGGTCACTTCGCCACGTGTCACTTTCCCTATGGAATTTAACTAGAAACAATTGTTCACACATAGAGGTTTATTGCAGAAATCCCCTCTCTACTCTCCTCTTCCCACTCTACTTTTATTCATCCGAGGAATTACAATTTATATACATAACATATGGCTCTTCGGTTCCTCTGAGAGGACTGTTCTAGAAATCAAAAGGTCTAATTATAATAATTCAACTAACTGAAATTGTTCAACTCCTACAACTCTAACTAGTCTAAGTAATACAGTCAGCTGAGGCATTGACACCTAGCTGTTACAACTCAAATGTTTTCAAACCCTCCTAGCCACAACATGTGGAAAAAACCTCCTACATTGTTGGCTAATGCCTAATGCCCCTGCATCATCGTGTGACATAAACCTATTAACAAAGGTGAACAGGGAATGATTATTAATTATGGCATACTAAGTTGTTAGTGATTTTGACTATTTGTCTTTAACATGTAAAAATTTTAAATTCCAAACTTACATCATCATGGTTTGGCATCATGAGCTTGAATAATTGTCCACCATGCTCATAATTTCATTGTTGTATTCATATCTATAAACAACGTTTCAAATAATAATAAAAAAGTTCTATAAGAAAAATCCAGACCTCCATGCTGTTGCTCCTTGTGAGACAAAGTCAAAATTGCATTACACAATCTGACACATAAGAACCTCCTATATCCCGGTGGTATGTATCCAAACTCTTATAATAGTGTCTTCAAGACTTATGTTGACATTGCCAATGAGATATTTAAGCAATGAAAGATGGAGCCTTCTTCATTGTTGTATATGTAACGGTCTTTTATTAATATAAAGATTGATGGTTTTGTCTTTCTGAAAATGAAATGTAAAAATAATTTATTGTGGTCAATTGAAAAGTTTTTTTTTAAAGCTTTTCATTATGGAAGGGTGACATAGATATATGCCCTTCTAATTGAAATTCGGACCTGCCTTTCAAATTTGATCACTGTGTGGGACCTTAACAAACAATAAAACTATTCCTCCGCGCGTTATATAAAACATATAACAAAACCTTTGTCAAAACTTCAAACGAACCCTTTAGCCGTGGGTATTTCTTCACGAATTGATCATTTTACCATGTACCTTCTTCTAGAGGAATATTCTTCCACTTGATTAGGTACTTCATAATGGTTATATGTCAAAGAGATACATAATGTTTATCTATAACTTTTTTTGGTTCAAGAATCAACTTTCATTCTTCATCTAATTTTGGAAGTTCTATTTACATTGGCATATTTTTTCCCAAAACCTTTTTTAGGCAAGATACATGAAAAACCTTATGAATGCAAGAAGAAGGAAAATATAATTTCTATACCACTTGTGCAATCCTATGAATAATTATTTAGGGCCATAACAGTTTTGCAGTGTGGAAAAAGTCGGCAAAAAGTCCCGACTTTTTGAAAAAATCCCGAATTTTTCTCGGAGCCGACTTTATTGGCCGACTTTTTGCCGACTTTTTCATCCCTGAAAAAGTCGCGATTTTATCCTCGAAGTCCCGACTTTTTGCCGACTTTTTCGAAAAAATCTTGAGTGAGGTAGTTTCTTTAATAATTTTTTAATTTTTTTTGAAAAAATCAGGATTTTTTCCAAAAATGAATATTTTGTATTTTTTTAGTTTTGCCGACTTTTTCAAAAAACTCCCGACTTTATCGAGTATTTCAACTTTTGGACCCTTTCCGATTTAATCCCGACTTCGAATTTTTCCACATTGCATTTTTGAGCTAATTCTTTATTCTTCTTTTTCTTGAATGAAGATTGCTTATAATGCTATAATCTAAAAAATACCCAATTACCCTCCTCAAATTATATTTCACTTCAATGTTGTTCCCCTTGTTGTTTTATCATGTTTCATTTCATTTGAAGGTTTTCCATAATAATTTTCAAAGTTTCTTTAGTATTTTCCATATGTGACTATGTTTCCTATACTTTGGACTTATCTTGCAAAAAGTATGAGATACTAGGAGTTGGATATCCATAAAGGGCCTTAAATGGGGAAATTTTAGTAGATGTGTGATAGGTAGTATGATAATATCATATTACCATTCTTCCTTGAGGAACCCACTTCATCCATTAAGATTGCTTTTCTAAAGAGTAACATTGTAGATAACCTTAAAAACATTTGTTAACTATTTTTGTTTGACCATTTGATTGTGTTTGATATGTAGAACTCATGGCGGCTAGTGTTTCTCCACTCATATTAAATAATTATTTCCAAAAGTTTCTTGTTACTATTACTTTAGGAAAACCATGAAGACTATGAATTTCTTTCACGGACACTTCTGCCACTTGGCTTGTTGTTTATGTGCTTTGAGCTCTACAAAAAAAATCTACAAAATTTGTCTATATAAATGACCACAAAAATGTAATACTTACCTTTATATTTCAGTAACCCTGTAATAAATTCTATTGATATATCTTCTAGTCTTTGAATATGTATGTGGAATGGTTGAAGTAACCCTAGAGAATTTACTATCTCTCTTTTATTTATTATGCAAACCTGACCTTCTCTTACAAAATTTTGAATATCTTTCTTCATTCCTTCCAAAAATATATTTTTTGATCCTTTGAGATGTTTTAAGGAACCTTGTGTCCTACCATCAGAGAGACATGGGACTCCCTTAATATTTGTTTATTCAAATATGCTTGTGTGCATAAAAATATTCTACATTTGCACCAAATTATATCTCTCTTTCACTCCCAATGCTCCATAGAGTTCATCCCATCCTTTATAAATTTTAGTTTTTGTTTAGTACTATTGTCATTTTTCCATTATGGCAAGCTTCTTCTAGCCACCTAGGAATAGAAAATGTAATTGGATATAAATGTGAGGCCTCTTCTATTTTAGAAAGAGCATCATGTACTAAATTTTCCTTACCCTTTTTGCAGATTATCTCAAAATTAAAACTTTGCATTTTTTCTCCTCATTTTTGTTAATCTTCTAATGAAATCCATAGCTTCAAAAAATACTTTATGCTATCATGGTATATCTTGACTTTAAAGTACCTCCCAGTGATATACTATCCCCATTTTTTATTGCATGTAATATTGCTTCCATTTATTTTTCATATGTAGATTTCACCAAATATTTTCTTTGAATTCCTTGCTTTCAAAATCCAATGATATCCCTTATTTTGTTAATGTTACGTAAATTCCTTGTCCTAGTGCCTCACACTCTGCTATGAATGTTTTACCAAAATTAGGTGCAACCGATGTTGGTGTAGAAGACATGGCATCCATTAAAAGAGAGAATGCCAAAGTAGCCTCATCATTCCATATAAATGATATTTTCTTTAAGAGATATGTGAGTGGACTTGAAATGCATGCATAATTCTTAACAAATGATCAATAATATCATGTAAGTCTAAAAAATCTTCTAAGAACCTTGATTTTCTTAGGAATATGTCATTTTGTAATAGCTTGCATCTTTTGAGGCTCCAACTTCACTCCTTCCTTTAAAACAATATGAACCAAATACTCGAATTCTTATTTCCCAAAAGCACATTTGGATGTTTTTACATAAAAATGATTGTTCTCAATAATTTATATAACTTTTCCACATGTTTAGTGTGGTATTCCCATGATTTATTATAAATATGTATATTATCAAAGAAAACCAACACAAATTTTATAAGATGGGATCAAACAAAATTGTTCTTAAGTCGAGCCCGCCGGACTTCAAACGGCGATAAACCATAATTCAAACCAAATTCGCATTCCAAAATAGCCTGCTGACGTCGGCCAATTTTGTGACGCGAAAACCAAATGAATTCCGCCCTAATATTTTTCGGGTCCGAAGTTGGGCTGGCGTACGGAGGGAGAGTTGTGACGTGAATTTCTTATCAAATTCGCCCTAATATTTTTCGGGTCCGGATTTCCACTGCGCGAGCGGCCCAAACAAAGATCCGCTCCTATCCCTCTGTGACAAAACCATCGTACATGCTGACGTCATCAATCAAAACCCGCCACCCTTTTGACTTTGTAAATAAAACAAATTGCGTCTGCGTCATTTTCATTGTTCCGTGCGCTAGCCAGTCTTCCATGCAACAAAATTCAAAAACCAACTGTTAACGCTTGTTGACCGTTACCTTGCTGAAGAGAATTGAAGCCGAGTATTTCAGGGTTCTTTTGTCATAACCAGCGCCTGTTTAAACACGTTTCATTTCTCGTAAACAGGTATTTATTCCAATTCCCCGCTAAACTCTGTAAAAAATCCTGGTTTTAGTTTTAATTCTGCACTAAGGTCTGAAAAGAAGTTCAGTTTGGTCTTTTTCGTTCCCAAAACTGCAATTATATTCCCAAAACTGGTAATTGTGCCCCTTTTCCACAAAAACCCCGAAATTCCATTTCTGAATCCACAAGAACTAGAAATGGAAGTTCCTGTAGCTCTGAATGTCGTGCCCATCAATGCCCCTCACAAGGACTTGGATTATTTTCCCTTAGCCGATATGGATTTTCAAATTAAGGACTTGCGTCTTAGTGAGAATCCTCTTCGAATATTTTGCCGCTGTAGAGACAATTATTTGAATGGTTCTGACATCTTTGGACTTTGGGAATCAAATATTCCTATGTACCTTCTCCCCTCAGTCCATATTTTTCCTGAGTTAATCCATTATTGCTACGCAAATTATGATCCCAACCAACGAGTAGTTTTATCCCCAAGTCAAAATGTCATTTTCCCAATAACTGCTCAGTCCATAAATGAAATGCTACAATTCCAACCTGGTCAAGCTCTCACTCCCCTGTCCATGGCTGAATTACTTGAGAAATCTACTAATTTATCCCATGAAGAGTTAAACCGCCTATGCCAAACCTTCATGTTACCAGAGCATCAGCCTAAAAACCCTCCCCCTTATGGTTATAATTTCTTTACTAATGAGGGTAGACTTATTTTAAACATGATATCTTCCATAATGGGCTTCAATACTAGTGAGTATGTTGATCAGTTAACCCTAGTATTGTTATCCATTTTTACCACTGGACAGCCTCCTGCTGTCAAGTACGATTTTGCATCTTATATTGCTGACAAAATCCATGATCAGTTCATGAGATTTGAGAATGAGAGAGTATTTAAGTATTCTTCTGTCATATATCATCTCATGATTTACTTTCAGTCAGAAAATTTCCCTTTTATGTTAAGAAACTTGATGCCAAAGGGAATCCTAGGTCAGTCATCTTTTGGTCTGCCATTACTCACAATTCCTCTAATTATCCTTATTCCTATAATGAGTTTGTTGACCTTTTTGTTCATCCTGCAACTACCTTGTTGACAGGAGTCTCTCCTCCTAGAATTAACAATGAAATCAAGAAAATCCTTCAGCTCTCAAAGCAGTACAAGATAGGTGACTGGTACCTATATCAAAACTACACAGAGATTAGGATATATGGATGTGAATTATGCCCATTCAAACTACCCAAGTATGTCCCAATGAGACTCTTTGCATTAGAATATTTTAGGCAGATGAATAATTCAGATATAATTCATTTTTGCAATGCAAAGAAAAAGGCTCAACTCAGGATCAAGATCCAATTAGGTCCCTTCATTTGTAACTCTAGGGAATCTGGAAAGGAAGCCGAAAGGATTTTAGAAAACTATCTCGGACTACAAAAGAGTTTCTACTGGGCGCCTTATGATCCAAACAACTTTATCTGTGATAGAAGAATGAAAAATAAACAGTCACCATACATCCATCAAAGAATCCCAGAAATAGAACAATATGCTAATATGGATGAATGGACAGAAGGGACATTGGTTGAAAATGATAGTGAGCAGGTCAATGTTGAAAATGTAATGAAATATCTTGAAAAGATACTTGACCTAGAATCTTTTGGACAGGTGCAGGGATCTTCTTCAGCTAGGACTTTACAACAAAATTTGCAGGAGATTAGTACAGTAGCAGTAGAATCTAAAGGAAAAGAAAAGGAGCCTGATATAAAAATAATTGAAAAATTCATAATGACAGAGCAACCAGAGACTTCTAAAGAACAAGGTCAAGGACAAATTCCTCCTACTCAGATCAGTGAGCCAGAAATTTCTATTTTACAAACTCCTCTGAATATAGAAAAGGGCAAAAAGAGAGAGGCTGAAACAACTACTCCTATTGGTGGCTCTTCTGAACAACAAGATGTTAAAAGGAAGAAATTAACTCCCCTTCCAGAAGATGAATCATTTCAGGAAATCCCTGACATCCAAGGAAGAGAAGACAGTCAGCAAACAGGTACAGGTAGTGGGACATCCACTAATTTTAAAAAACAGGAAATACAGTGGCAACAAAGTGCAGAAATATCTTCTTTCAAACCTCCAGTAAAAACTGCCTGGGACATCAAAAGAACATTCATCAATATAAAGGCCAGGAACGATCCACTTAGACTTCAAGTGTACAACCAATTTTTGAAGATGGCTCCGAAAAATCAAGAAAGATTGATGTCAGCTTATGACATCCAACAGGGTAAGATGTTAATGAGCCATTTGAAGCCTAAAGTGCAGCAGCCTCAGACAGCTGCAGATTACGTTAGGACTAATTTTGAAGTCTTAGCAAAGGATATCCATCCTTTAGATCAAATTGAGCTACACAAGCAAACATGTGAGATGATTTATTCTACTATGACGGATAAATCAGTGATGACCCATAAGTTGCAGGATTCTTTGGATAATACTAATACATAGTTGCAGCTTGAAAAAGCCTCCTCCTAGGCTAAGGATAATAGAATCAAAACTTTAGAGGAAATAATCATTGGTTTGGGTCATAATCCTAAAGATGTGAAAGGTATTGAAGCTTTGATCAAGAAAAAAGATGATGATATTGCAGCTCTGAGAAAACAATTAAAGTTACCGGCCTCAAGACATCCACAGACTGCAGAAATCATCAAACAAAATTCTGAGGAAGAACTAATGGATTTGCTCTTAAAATTGAATGAGCAACTTACTGCAACTGAAAAAGAGCTTGAGAATGCATTAAAAGATAAGCAGGAAAATATTCTAGTATCTACAACAGGAGTAGTGACAGGTACAACAACAACAGGTCAGCCAGCAGAATTGTCACAGAGCAACACTACAAATTTGAACACTGATGAATTAACAAAGTAAATGGAAGATATGAACATTCGGGCCATAGAGCTTCACAAAACAAAGGAACAATTGGCCACTCTAGAACATAAATATGATCTTTCAAAAATGAGTGTTGCTGATAAAACAAGAGAAGTGAACAAATTAGAAAAAACAGTCAAAACATTGGAAAAGGATCTCACATTGGAGAAACCTTTAAAAGAAATAAATGATATTCTTTGGGATAATATCATTCAATCAATAAAGGATGTTTGGTCCTCAATTCAAATAATGGATGAACATAATAACTTAGTTAAATTGGCTTTGGATGAGATTGAGAGATCAAGACAAGAGTTGGGAAATATGCCAGAAGAGGCCAATAGACTTATACATTTTTTGAATACTCGGACTAAGAATCAACTTGCAGAAATTGGTATTCAGGACAGGACCGGAACAATTCTGGAAATAAAGAGATTTTTTACTAAAAGAACTCTGGTACAGAATTTAGAACGAAGGTGCTCGGATATGCAAGAAGAAATCATTGCCTTCAGAGAAAGATTGAATATTTTGTTAAATAGAGGATTGCCCAGTCCTATAGTTGCAGAAGATAAGCTAATGGACCTTGATAGTTATGTTGAAAAATTGGACAAATATGTTGATAATCAAGCTAGTTCTTCAACCAGTTCATCAACAACAACATTGCCTACAAGGAAAAACCTTCATGACAGATTGCAGAATTTATTTTATCTTGAGCATGAAGTAAATCATTTGTTCCCAAATCAGCCTAATTTCTTCAGATATACTGAGGCTGATGAAACACTAAGAAATTTGCAAAGGACCAGAGTGCCAGAAGTTCAATGGTGGGAAGAAATGATGGAAATTTTGTAAAAAATTATCCTTACATAAATTTTTGCCTATTTACCACAGTATATCATGATAAAAAGGATAAAAGGATGAACAAAGGTCAAAGAGTATCAGAGCAGTTAAAGAGTATCAATGAAACGAAATAATCAACATAGAATTACTGAAGAGGACAGCAGCAAGCCAAGATATAGGGCCTGCCTCCAGCACATTCTTAAAAGAAGGAAATAGCACAACATCAGTTATCATTTTTCTTATCTACAAGACCATCTGTCTCTATATTGTTGTAAAATAATTATTAGTTATCCTAGATAATATCTCAATTTGTTATGAGATATTTTGTATGATTTTTTGTATAAATAATCCATCAATTGGAGTAGTAAGTGTGGATTCATATACTTTGCAGTAACATTGACTTTTTCGGAATAAAGTGTTGTTGGAGAAATTTCTTTGTGGCTTGCTGGATGATGAATTGATGCTAGAGACCTTTTACAGGATTCATGTGTCAAACTACGGATCAATAAGTCATTTCTATCTTGTGTTTTAAGTTTTTATATATGTTTATTATATCACTGTGTTTCATTTCTGAATAATTAATGAAAAGGAGTAAATCAGAAGGTACTTAAGTGTAATCTGGTTTTAATCATTATTATTCTAAATGTTTTCTTCTAAACTAGTTATAAACAATGAATTCTTAATTGCTCCTGTTTTACTAGTTTAAGGATTTTGGGTACTTT